>AWOL01S0101908.1:5417-18180 GCA_000715115.1 Nicotiana otophora
GAGAGTGGGTTGCACGCTGCAACAGAATTGAATGTGAATATATATTGTGAGAGCGGGTTGCACGCTGCAACAGAATTGGTTGAAATAATAATGGATATGACTGCTGGGTTGGCTTCAATTATTATAAATGAGTTACCTGATTTATTTCTATTTTTTGTGGTTGTTATTAATATTGCGTACAGGTTAATGTAAGTGAACCGCCTTAGCCTCGTCACTACTTCGTCGAGGTTAGGCTCAACACTTACCAGTAAATGGGGTCGATTGTACTGATACTAAACTCTGCACTTTTTGTGCAGATTTTGGAGTTGGTCCCAGCGGCGTACCATAGACTTGCTCGGATTTTAGCTACTAGAGGAGACTTAAGGTATAACTGCATGGCGTCCGCAGTTCTGAAGTCCCCGTCTATTTTACTTTAGCTGTGTGTTTATTTCCAGACATCTTTATTTTATTCAGGCCTTTATTTGTATTTATTCTAGAAGCTCGTGCACTTGTGACACCAATTTTGGGATGGTATTTAGACACCGTTGTTTTTATGGATATATTTCAAACTTTACTTCCGCATTTATTTTTTTGATTATTAATAATTTAAAAATTATTTAAAAATTGGTTAATATCATTCTAACGTTGGCTTGCCTAGCAAGTGAAATGTTAGGCGCCATCACGGTCCAAATGTGGAAATTTCGGGTCGTGACACGTGGAATCCAAGACAGGGGATGACTGAAGACTGAAGACAACTGTTTCGTGTGTCACCGGAAAGAATAATGCTCATAAAGATGTGATAAATGCTCTTCTCCCGGTAGCATTCGATAGGGAATATTCATAGCATTAAGAGCAATTACCCGTTACAAGAAATTTAGCATTTATGTTCACCGTTATATCTTTATCAATGTCCCTCATAGTTGACATTAAAGAAGGGCACGACCTTAGGATCTTATTCATAGCTATAAATAGTGAGCTGATCAGTTGTCATTGTAAAAGACATGAATTGGCTAGCAAACTTATACTATATTTTATACAAAGCCCGATCCAATCTTATCTTCTTATTTCTCGATTCTTTTGTTGTTGTGCCCGGAATACTTATTCCCAGAATTGTTGCTTCTGCTATTTCGTCTATATCCTAAGGCTAAGTATTGCGTAACTCTTCAATTATTTATTTATTTCAGGATCAAATTAATTCACTTATCTAGAAATCACGTATAAATTCAACTGTACCATTTTATGGGTAAACAGTTTGGCGCCCACTGTGGGACCTAGATAGTCGTGTAATTAAATTTATCCTTGCCTTTTTTACTAACGTGTTTTGATCGTTTGTCTTAGAAAAACAAATCATAAGAAATGACAGATAACACTGTTAACGACATGCACAACTCCGAGATTCGAGGGGATCAGCCTCATTCTGAGGACTCAATCAGCGACACCCATAATGAAGGGAGTGACGCTACACCAGTGCATGACAGGCAGTATCCTCAATATATTCGGGGGACCACTCCTGATGACGCTGATGAGGAGCATGTCGTCGACGCGGTAAGAGTCTTGCAAGAGCAACAAGTGATCATTGTAGGCCACCTCACGCGACAGGATAAAGTTATGATGGAGTTGAATCAAGCGTTGTCGGGAGCTTCAAATAATGCAAACAGACGAGATCTGATCCCTCCCGGGATTCCCACGAATCAAACAACGCAGAGGATCGACAACAACATTCCCATGGATGAAATTGGCTTCGATGGGGCAGGGGGAACGGGTCTGGTCTCAACATCGAGAATGATTCTTTCAAGAATGAACTTTTACGGTTCATGAGGGAAGTAAACGCCTGTATGGACTAGATCCTAGGTGCGCCACCAGTGCTGAAAGGCCCAGACTCGAAGAAATATACTCAATTGTTGTACAAGCCAAGTGCGGCACCAGAGTTAGTGCCTGAAATGCAAAAGTATGACGGAACTTCAGACCCCAGGAGCATATTACCACCTATACAACAGCGATAAAAGGGAATGATTTAGCTCCTCACAAAATTGGAGAAATCTGGAGAAACCCTCACCAGGGGGGCCTTGACGTGGTATTCGCTGTTACCCGAGCATTCCATAGATTCCTTCGAAATTCTGCGGATTCTTTCATCAAGGCTCATGCTGGGGAAAGAAAAGTACATGCCCGAAAGGCCGACATATTTAGGATAACGCAAAGAGAGTTCGAGCTGCTACGAGAGTTTGTTACCCGATCCTAGAAGGAGAGAATGTTGCTCCTGGCTGTCCCGGATGAATGGGCGGCTGAGGTGTTCACCAAAGGATTGAATTCGAGGAGTTCAAACTCTTCCCGGAAATTGAACGAGAGCCTACTCGAGTTTTAAGCAACGACCTGGGCGGACGTCCACAACCAGTATGAATCAAAAATAAGGATCGAAGATGATCAAGTTGGTTTTCCATCGTCGACCAAAGGACGAGAAAAGAATAAGGAAAAATCAAAGGATGACTATGACGCGGACATGCGGACTTCGAGGGGCCGGTTTTTGCCTTACGAACGAACTGAAGGCCGCAACAGAGGTTTTTGGACAGTGGACAGGTTCACAATCTACAGGAGGATCGATCGCGGTCGGAATAATTATCATTGTAGGATAAAGAAGTGGAAGGATCACGGGATCCTTCCTACCCCAAATTATCAGAATACAACTTTAACTTCAGTATAGTGGAATTGGTATCGTCCATGAGAAAAAACAAAAAAGCACGGTTCCCAAGACCGATGAGATCTTATTCTAACCAGAGGGATCCCAACTTGTTGTGTGAATACCACGGGACGAATGGCCACCGGACAAAGGACTGTCGATATCTCTGGGAGGAAGTGGCAACATTACTAAAGAATGGTCACCTCATAAAATTCTTGAGTGACCGAGATAAGAACAATTATGGTCGTAACCAAGACAACGCAAAACCCTTGAAAGCGGGAGAAGATCCCCCATGCGTCAAACAATGAACATGATCTTTGGAGGGAACGAGATTAAAAGGGTCACCTTTTCAGCAACAAAGAAGATAAAAGTTTCAATAATGCATAGCAAAAGGCTTCGGAAAGATGATATAACTTTTACGGAGGAGGACGCAGATGGATTGCTGCCACCACACAACGACGCATTGGTAATTTTTTTAAATGTGCTAGATTTTAAGATTAAAAGTATTTTAGTGAATCGATGGAGTTATGTTAATATCATATAATTAAGAGTATTGGAGAAAGCTAAACCTACCAGAAGCATTATTCCGGCCATAAAGCTCCTCGCCGGATTCAACCTCGCAAGTGTGAGAATTCAGGGAGAAATTGTATTACTCACAAACGCTGAAAGATTAATGAAAACAACTCTTTTCGAAGTGGTAGATGGTGATATGGGATATAACATCATTCTGGGAAGGCCATGGTTGCACGAGATGAAAGTTGTACCATCAACATACCATCAATTGCTGAAGTTTCCAACACCCGAGGGAATTAAGCAGATAATGGGGGGCCCAACCGGCGGCAAGGGAGATGAATGCAAATTTGGTCTCCAATAGAAAATGAAAGGAACATATGGCATAGCAATTACAAGGCCCGACACCTACTCCTGAACTAGATGAAATTAGCCAGGCGTCGGAAGATAATCAGGTGCCGAGATATTTCCAAGTTCCAGAAGAGACCGATGCGACAAAGTACACAACGGAAGAGCTGGAGAAAGTTGCATTGTTCGAGGAATTCCTAGAAAGGAAATTCCACCTGGGGACAGGACTGCACCCGGAACTCAGGCCCGACTTCATTAAATTCCTTAAATCTAACGCCGATTGTTTTGCATGGTCGCATGAGGATATGACAGGTATCCAAACAGAGGTAGCCGTACACAAGTTAAGCTTGGATCCTAACATACCTCCAGTAAGACAAAATAAGTGTCTGATCGCCGAAGCCAAGAATAAATTTGTTAGAGAAACGGTAACTCGCTTACTTAATATCTGTTCGATCCGAGAGGTAATATATCCAGACTTTCTAGCTAATGTAGTAGTAGTTCCTAAAAAGAACAATAAGTTTCGCATGTGCGTATATTATAAAGATCTTAATAAGGCATGCCTGAAAGACTCATTCCCACTACCAAACATCGATCAAATGATGATGCCATGGCCGGGCACGAGTTAATGAGTTTCCTAGATACTTATTCCGGGTACAACCAAATTAAGATAAACCCGGAAGATCAGGAAACAATTACGTTTATAACGAGTTTCGGTATATATTGTTACAATATGATGCCCTTCGGGTTGAAAAACGCCGGAGCCACTTATCAACGGCTCGTGAATAAGATGTTTGAAAATTAAATAGTAAAAACTATGGAAGCTTATATAGATGATATGCTCGTTAAGTCTTCAAATGCTGGTGATCATCTTATACATCTTCAAGAGACTTTCGGCATCCTAATGAAGCATAATATAAAGCTTAATCCCGAGAAATGCGTGTTCGCGGTCAGCTCTGGTAAGTTTCTGGGATTTCTGATATCACAAAGGGGGATTGAAGTAAACCCCGATAAGATCAAGGCCATAGAGGATATCCCGGACCAACTGACAAGCGTGAAGAAAGTCCAAAGGCTTACGGGGAGATTGGTAGCTTTGAGCAGATTCATTTCCCAATCGTCAGAAAAGTGTCATCATTTCTTCGCACTGCTCAAAAAGAAAAATAATTTCGAATAGACTCCAAAGTGCCAACAGGCTTTGAGGGATATAAAGAAGTACCTGTAAAGCCCTCCATTAAGAAGGGGAAACGTTGCTGGTTTACCTCGCGGTCTCGGAAGTTGCGGTAAGTGCGGTTTTAGTCCGACAAGACGAAGGTAAGCAATCTCCCATTTATTATGTTAGTAAAGTTTTAACGGGAGCAGAAACTCGTTACCCACATTTGGGAAAACTGGCCTTAGCTCTCGTAGTCGCCGCTCGAAAGCTGAGGCCCTATTTTCAATGTCACCCGATAGCCATGTTGTCTACTTTCCCTTTGCGGAACATCCTCCATAAAATTGAGATCTCGGGTACATTGGCCAAATGGGATGTCGAAATGAGTGAGTTTGACATAGAATATAAGTCGAGGACTATAATTAAGTCGCATGTCTTGGCTGACTTCATGGCCGATTTCAGTTCGGGATTATTGCCTTAGGAAACCAAAGAAGCAATGATGATGTCAGAATCGACATATGGGGTTTGGACCTTATTTACGGACGGAGCTTCCAAAGTAAAAGGGTCCGGGCTCGGTATAGTCTTAATCACGCCTTCGAGGGAAACCCTGAGGCAAGCCATCAGGACGGTCTATTTAACTAACAATGAAATCGAGTATGAAGCTTTGATTGCAGGACTCGAGTTGGCCCGGGGACTTGACTCCGAGGTCATCAAAATAAAATGCGACTCACAGTTGGTGGCAAATTAGGTCTACAGGACCTTCGAGACCAAAGAGGTGTGCATGCGACAAAACGTAGTAAAGGTTCAAGCTCTGCTGGCGCGATTCCGAGAGTGGTCAATTACTCATATATAGGAGTGAAAAACGGGCGGGTCGGGTTGGATATGGTTCGGGTCGAAAACGGGTAATGAAAAAATGGATAAATTATCCGACCCAACCCATATTTAATACGGCTAAAAAATGAGCTAACCAATGGATAATATGGGTAATCATATTATCCATGGCTTCATGAATATGATCACTTTTGGGAGAATTCCTAGTCTCCCAAACTTGAGGAACCCCCAATTTGAGGCTTTACAAATGTAAAAGTTAAACCCATTAGTTATCCATTGGTTACCCTTAGTTATTCATTTTTTAAATGGATAATATGTTTCTTATCCATATTTGATCCATTTTTAAAAAGTTCATTAGCCAACCCATTTTTTAGTGGATAATATGAGTGGTTAACTGTTTTCTTTTAACTATTTTGCCACTGCTACTCATATCTTAAGGGAAGAAAATGCAGAAGCAGACGCATTGGCAAACCTATGATCATCAACAGAAACAAAGGGATCGGCGTCCGGGTCGGTAGTACAACTGATGAACTCAGTCCTGGATACAGATGGTTACTACGAGGTAAATTCAACTAGTCTGGTCTGGACTGGAGCAATTAAATTATCGATTATCTCAAACATGGCAAGCTACCTGAAAATCCCAAAATGTCCCGGGCGCTGCGCGCCAAAGTAGAGCGATATAGCTTCAAGCGAGGCCAATTGTATAGAAAATATTTTCAAGGCCCGCTGCCCCGATGCTTAAGACCGTCAGAATCTAACTATATCAAGAGAGAGGTTCATGAAGGGATATACGGCAACCACTCGGGCACAGATTCCTTGGTGTTGAAGTTGGTAAGGGCAGGATATTACTGGCCCCGCATGAAACAAGACGCTAAGGACTTCGTGCGGAAATGTGATAAGTGTCAATGCTACACACCACTGGTGCATCAATGGGAAGAACTCTTACATTCAGTCCTATCTCTGTGGTCGTTCATGAAATAGGGAATGGAAATCGTCGGACCATTACCACCGACTTCCGGAAAGGTAAAATTTCTTTGAATTTTAACTGACTATTTTTCTAAGTGGGTGGAAGAAGGTCCTTATCAGAAAATCGGAGAACGCAAAGTGGTGGATTTCTCGTGGAAAAATATAATTTGCAGGTTCGGAATACTAAAAGAGATAGCATGCGAAAATGGGCCACAATTTATCGGCGCAAAATTTAAAAAGTTCCTCCAAGATTTGAAAATAAAGAGGATCACATCTTCCCCTTATCATCCGAGCACAAACTGTCAAGCGGAGTCAACGAACAAAGTAATTATTCAAAGCCTCAAGAAAAGGTTGGAAGCGGCTAAAGGAAATAGGCCCGAGGAATTACCCGGAGTTCTATGGGAATTCCGAACTATGGCCAAGTCAAGCACAGAAGTAACCCCTTTTACCCTCGTGTACGGTACAAAAGCTTTAATCCCGGTGGGAGTAACGGAACCGACCTTGAGATACTTCCAAGCAGAAGAAGAATCATATAACGAAGCAATGCTTGTCAACTTGGAACTGCTTGATGAACGCAGGTAATTGGCATATGTAAGAATGGTAGCTCAAAAGCAAAGAATGGAGCGGTATTATAATCGAAGAGCCAACCTCCGTTATTTCAAAGTAGGTGACTTGGTCCTAAGGAATGTAACTCACAATACCCGGGGGCTCAACGCGAGGAAGCTAGGTCCGACGTGGGAAGGCCCCTACCGGTTTTCAACTATCAACGAAAAAGGTTAATACAAGTTGGAAAACCAAAATGGAGAGAAGTTGCCCAGCAATTGGAACGTGTGGCACTCCTCAAAAGAAATTATTGCTGATGAACATTATCAGATCAGAAAGTATGTGTTGCACTTTTTTTTCCTTCGTTTAGTTTTCGTCCCAAATGGGTTTTTTTGGCAAGGGTTTTAACGTGGTAGCAACAGAAAATATACTACGAAGACAGAAACAATAAGACCTTTAATAGCAAGACACACAAGCAGAGATCACTTGGGGATGGTTAGATAATCTTTTGCCCTATAGCAAATTCCCACCGGTATGTTAAGTTTGCTATTGAGCAAAGGTTATCTAATCATATACGAGGACAAACCACTAGAGGGTTTTTAGATAGTCCTTCATTCGATAGCATAAATTCCTAAGGGGAAGTAAAGTGTGTTACCAAGTTAAGAATTATCTAGCAATGCATTAGTGGAATCTTCGAAGATACAAGACTTCTAGTGTTCCAATTCGCATTTGAACACTGGGGGGAATGATATGAGGATACAACAACAATGATTGTCATATCGACCGGGAATGAAATGCCGAAAATATAATTACATCATCGGGGCCGAGGACTGCGCGAACAACCCCGTAGAAACAAGTTGCACAAGTTAGCCACAAGTAATGTCAATTTCTTT
Source organism: Nicotiana otophora (assembly GCA_000715115.1). Lineage (NCBI taxonomy): Eukaryota > Viridiplantae > Streptophyta > Magnoliopsida > Solanales > Solanaceae > Nicotiana > Nicotiana otophora. The sequence goes on from AWOL01S0101908.1 coordinate 13,306, forward strand.
TCAGCATAGCAAATGCTTATATATTTTTTGAAAATAGAAGGAATAAAATGAAATCCTTTTGATTTTATCTTGTTTCTTGTCTGAACGATGAATTAACTTTGTCATTTGAAAGTTAAACAAGTATTTCAAATGCTAGTATCATAATGAATAGGAGACGTCCTCTTCAAGAGCACCGTAAACATAAGAGGGCCCTCTCTTATAAAAACCCTCACGTTAAAGGGTTGGTTTCGGAAGAATTTATGCCCGAAATCAAAAATGTCAACGGGGAAAAATACACCCGAAGCCGCATATGAAAAGGACGCACAAAGTAAACTTGCGCAAATACTTATCAAAGCCTTCACGGAAAAGGGCTGATGCTCGGAGCCAAAAATGTTTTCGGGGAGAATACACCCAAAAGTTTCACATAATAAAATGCAAAAAAGTCTGCGCAAAATTCTTAAATAAAATGCAAAGATTAAAGGCTTGCATGAATATTCTAACGATGAGAAGACTCAAACAATACTTGACCAAAAGATATTTTTACTTACAAAAACATGGCAAAATGGCATAGATACGAGAACTAGAAAAAGAAAAGAAAAGCTAAATTGCATTGTCCCTGGAACCAGGACGAAGAGAAGTGTCCGCGCTTCCGGAAGAAGTAGACGGATCCACTGATGGCTCAACATTTTCACTAGTTTGGCCTTCGGCATCATCATCCTCCGATTTTTCTTCAATTCCCGAAAACTCGGAACCGGTACCAGAAGGACCAAGTACATCAGACCTCAATGGCAGTCCACTTTTAGCAGCTAACTCAAGCTCGCGGGCCTCAGTAATTTCGGCATCAAAATCAATGACACCAGCTTTGTCCTCTTCCAAGGTTTTTCTCCTCATGTTGTACATGGCGTAAGTTTTTTCAACAACGAGGGAAGTCGCTTGGCGCTTGAGTTGTTCTTTGAGTTGAGTTACCTCGGCAAAAAGGTTTTCCCAGGCGGACCTAGCGGATTTGAGGCTGACATCAAGGTCATAGACAGTTGAAGTAAATAGCCTATTATGCTCGATAGTTTTTATGTACTTCTCTTCTAGCTGGGCCTGTTTCGCTCCCACAGCAGCAAGATTTTCAATTTTGGAGTTCAAGGTTGCCTCTAAGTTAATCACTCTTTCAGCGGAGGCTGCCTCACGTTCGGTTGCAGCAAGAATGGAATTATGGACTTTAACCCGTTTGGCCCTGGCTTCATCAAATCTAACCATCATAGGGCCAATTTCTTGGCTAAGGGTTACTCCTTCTTGTTCACTCTGCCGCAAATGAGCTTCCAAAACAATAGCCTCAACGTCTTTGGCTTCCTGTTCCGAAAGGCGAGCGACATGTTGCTCTTGCTCTACCAAAAGATGATCCTGTGCGTAGATAATCTCTTCTTTTTCATGTATCAACCTCTGAAGGCCCTCAGAAGCAAGAAAGTTGGCCTAAAAAGTAATACGGGTTAAATTAAGGAGATGTTCACACCAAAAAATAGAAGAAGTAATAGAGTAAGAATGGAACGTACTGCTGAGGCGTTATGCATAGCATTGTTCAACAAATACTCTTTCGAGAGTGCTTGAATCTTTTCTCAGTCTTTCTCTGAAGCCAAAGGCTTTAAATAATTAGCAAGCTCCACCGGCTGGGATAGCAAGTTGCATCCGATAGAGACCGAAAGAGTAACGTTCCTCCTCCTTTGTGGATCTTCAGAATAGGCAGCATAATTTTGCCCCAAATTCCTATGAAATGGGGACTGTGGAAGAGAAACACCTTCTTCGTGGTCAGAAGCGGCTGGCGGAGGTGGTGTAGCAATTGCTGGTAGAAGAATGGATGAAGATGGAAGTGATGTAGCAGTTGCTGGTATTGGTGAAGATGGAGATGAAGATGACGGAGTTGAAGAGTGAGAAGCAGCTGCGTCAAATGCAGTGCTAGTTGTTGGATGCTCGTCCATCAAAGACGGCAAGGGTCCGGTACTCAGCTCCACAGTACCGGACACAGCAATTGGGGCCCGAGAATAGGAGTTGACATTATCTACTAAATCAAATTCTCCCTAAAGTGCTGAGGCATCGTCCTCGGTTGGTGTAACTCTCTCAATAAGTTGAGCATCCTATTGAGATGATGAGGATCTTCGTCTTATATATAGAGAAGCTCCCTCATCACTAGCTTATTCATCATTGTCGATCATCACGGTGTCTATGACCGGACCAAAATGAGGGCCAGTCACCATCGCTAACGGAGATGACTCGGGGGCATCGGTCCTCGCCCTTTTATTCTTTTCCCCGGTTGCAAATGAGCGTCTTCTCTTTGGTTGTTTGTCTTCCAGTTGGGGACTCCGAAAAGAAGCATTTGCTCTCGAAGTAGTCCCGGAGCCACCTGTTCGAGTAAGCGCCTCCTGAAGCAGCCTCGCTACATCAACAGGATCAGCCAAGACATCCTCCTCGGGAACAACAACAGAGCCCGCGGGTAGACCTAATTTCATAGACAGGTTAGAAGAGATCAATCAAGTTCTTTATATGAAAAATTAAAATAAGATGAGTTTGAATTATCATGATTCTTGGTCTTTCACCCGTATTTGGGGGCCAGTTCTTTCCACAAGCGAGTTTTGGGCGTCGTAACGTCCAAGATATTTTGTACCCTTAGGTCCAAACCTTCAATCACAAGTGGGACCCATCGAGTTGATGAAACAAATGAAGGATGGAGGATCAATACTGCCATTAAAATATTTTTAGTAAAAGAAAATACTAAACAAAGAGCTTACGAGTGCGGTTCCAAGCAGCCGGAAAGGATGAAGCCGTTGCCGGAATGATATCATCGGTGACAATTACAACGAACCATTCCATCCACCCACGGTCGTTGTCATTATCTATGCTAGAAACTAAAGCATGGTGGCCATGCTTGCAGAGGTTTATCATTCCCCCGTGGAAGATTTTGGGAGAATAAAGATTCATCATGTGAACTAAGGATAACTCCTTTCTAGTTTCCTGGCACAAACGCCGAAGGCAAGCAACCATCCTTCACACAGAAGGGCTAACTTGTGCCAAACACACCCGGTAACGGAGGCAAAACTTCGCAATCACGGAGTCAAGCTCTCCGCTCAAAGAAAACGCACCCAAAGTAAAGGGATACGTGTAAACATATGTAAAACCCTCATTGGGAAGGGTGACTCACTCCGATATATTAGGAGCGATAATTTCTAAGTCATGGCAGCGAAAGTCTTCCTTCACAGCAGGAATGATCGAAGGACGTATGGAAGAAGGATACCTGCAAACGGCCCGTGTACGAGAATTAGCAGTAGAAAATTTCTCTTCGAAATCTTTTGTGGTAATAAGACTTCTAGGGATGATGTAGCCCACTGTTGGAGGAGCAAAGTCCTCAGCTTTATTTTTGCTTTTTGAGGAACCGATACGTTTCGAGAAAGAAGCCATTGTAGGAAATAAATGGTCTTTCGTTTGAAGAGAATTAGAAAAAAGATGAAGAACTAATATGCAAGTTAGATGAAGGAAGTTTGAAAAGTTATGAAGTATACGAGTTGAAGTTGATACGTATAAGTAAAAGTTTTGGCGGCTAAATTCATGACCAGGATTACCTCGATAATTGGCAAAAGATGTGCTGAATCCTGGGAAGACGCGTGTTCGGGGCATTAAATGCGGAGAGACATGCGTCTAAGCAACCGTCAGAAGTCCTCAGAGGGAATTATAGTAATACCCGCCAAAACAATATTTCTACCAACTTTCCGGTAACACAAAGTTATGTCACCGAAAATCGGGGGGGCTATCTGTATTGGGTAAAATATGTTATGACACGTGGTCGTCCGAGAAAGGGACACGTGGAACCCAAGACAGGGGGATGACTGAAGAATGAAGACAACTGTTTCGTTTGTCACCGGGAAGAATAATGCTCATAAAGGTGTGATAAATGCTCTTCTCCCGCTAGTATTCAATAGAGAATATTCACAACATTAAGAGCAGTTATCCGTTATAAGAAATTTGGCATTTATGTTTATCGTTACATCTTTATCAATGTCCCTCATAATTGACATTAAGGAAGGGCACGACCCTAGGACCTTCTTCATAGCTATAAACAGTTAGCTCAGTTGTCATTGTAAAAGACACGAATTGGCTGGCAAACTTACACTATATTTTATACAAAGCTCGATCCAATCTTATCTTCTTATTTCTCGATTCTTTTGTTGTTGTGCCCGGAAACCTTGTTCCCGGAATTGTTGCTTCTGATGTTTCATCTATATCTTAAGGCTAAGTATTGCGTAACTCTTCAATTATTTATTTATTTTAGGATCAAATTAATTCAATTATTTAAAAATTACGTATAAATTCAGCTGTACCTTTTTACGAGTAAACAGATATATTTCTAAGTTTGGCCTTCACGATTTAATAATACAAATTAATCACAAATACTAATTTAATTTAAAATTTAGAATTCAATTCAGAAAATCATAACTTAACAAATCTTTAGTCATTGTTTAGTTTAATACAGTTGCTGTTTTGTTATTTACCGAGAAATAAATGCAGAAACATTTATACATGCCTTTGTGAAATACTCTCCGTGAATCCTTATTCATCTCCTGGTCTTGCTTTAACTCCCATCATTAACAAGTAGTTGGTTTAAGTATATAGAGCCTACCACTGGTCTTGTAAATCATTCAGCCATCGTTTCAATTTTTAACTATAGATCTTTCTCAAAACCTGTAACCAAACATGTAATATAAATTATATGATATGATCACGCTAAAAGGAAACACCTAATCTGGAAAAAGAATTTTACCCGCACTCATCTTTGCATTAATTTGTGACTCTTAAGATTATGTTATTACATATTTTGGTACAAATACAGGCCTATATATATATATATATATATATATATAT
>AWOL01S0101910.1:0-14266 GCA_000715115.1 Nicotiana otophora
GAAATTGAGTTCTTACAACTGAGCTCTACCACATGATCTAGAGTAAGAAGAAAGAGTGACAGTACTAAATGCCATGTAGCCTCCTGCTTATAAGTGTGGTGCACAACATACCCATAAACAAGACTCTACTAGTCACGGCTTGTAGACTCCCTAAGACAGAACTGCTCTGATACCACTTTTGTCATGACCCAAACCGATGGGCCGCGAAGGGCACCCGGTACCTTACTCAACCGAGTACCAACATAACGTATATTTTCATGTCATACTATCATAGATAACTGAGCCTAAAAGCTACCATGAGATAAGTAGAATACAAGATGTAATACCAACTTATATCTAAGACATACGGGACCAAAATAACCACTCGTATACTGAACATAGGCCGACAAGGCCATACAATCTTTTACGTACATGACATCTGTCTACAAGCCTCTAAGGATACATAATTTTCATCAAGGTCGGGATAGATTCCCGCCATACCAAACAATACCCGTCTAAATCATATTAACCGAACAAGCAACTCCGAAGAAAATGGAACACACCAACGTCTTTCGCTAAGCTGATAGCCTACTTGGAGGGCTCTCGACCTGTCTATCGGGACCTGTGGGCATGAAACGCAGCGTCCCCAGGCAAAAGGGACGTTAGTACAAATAATGTACCGAGTATGTAAGGAATAAAAATTAGTAAATAATAGACATGAGAGGAACATGGAGTAAAAGACTCGACATGTACGTTTGCATAGCTCTGTGAATCATTTCATTTTTGTAATGTCATACATATGCATATAAATGTCATACCATGCATAGGTATATGCGTTCATAATATCATCAAGCCTCTGAGGGCATCCCATCATATCATTTCGGCCACTGTGGGCAATTCATCAACGTATACCAGTTGATCAGGTGGTAGTGCATATATAACGCCGTAACCTTTTCCCATATCACATATACGTATAATATACGCATATATAATGCCATCTGGTCATGGGTTAATGTACATGTATAAATGCATGAAATGCATATGAAATACGTTAATAAAATCTCTTGGTACGTCATAACACCATTATGCCTCTGATTAATATCATGAAATAAACTTTACCAACTTACGTATTTTTTGAGACCCATGAATAGATGATAAAATAATATGACACATGGGGAATCAAGAAAATAAGCATCTCTAATATTTCTATGAATAGAGTCATTTATGGAAGTTATGTATTTGCTTGTTTCGTTCGTGTTGTATAAATCATGCCAAAAGAAAGAAGGGATAACCTTAACATACCTGAGCCGATTCTCTTGACAATCCTTCCAACACACGTCATTTGCGACAACTCACGTAACGGCAGATCGAAGTAGGGAAAAATCCATATGATATTCTTGAGAAAGGTTGCACTGTACTCCCTTAGAATCGCGAAATCCCGATGCTATAATATTACGTAGTCTCGTATGATTTTTGTAGCAAAATCACATTGCCAATATTTTGAATAAGTTGCTGAATCTTTCCTTTGAATTTGATCATAATATTGTGAAATTGAAATGGAACATTTGCTTACTTCAAGCAAGGAATGATTAGGCCATAACACCTCTTGGCATTTCTTGATAACTTTCTTTAACCAAATGAGATGAAGTGCCTAACTCTTTAAATTTTTGCTATCTGGCACATTTAATTAAGAGTCACCTAGTGGATCTTATATGGCTGCCACGTAAGTGGTTATAAGACTTATCCAAAAGTCATCCACTTAATTCCTTAATCAATTCATTAATCCTCACTAGTCCAATAATTAACCAATTATCCACATTAGTTAAGAATTATCATAAAATGCTATTTACTTTTAATACACTTTACTATCATCGCCATGTGGTACCTTGTAGGGCACTAGTCCATAAATACGGGGTATTATAGCTTAGACCGTATTTTACCCCAAAATGTCAAATTTTGACAAAATTTATTTTCTTCTATTTGTTTATCCTCTCACCTTCACGAATTTACTCATCACTTGTTTGAAATAGCATAATACTTATAATCTTACAATAATCTCATTCCCGAACTTATGTCGATTAACTTACGACGAAATTTTATCGTACGAAAATGCGGCAACATCTCATTTCCGAGCTTCCATTAATTTATTCTTGGCGCACCTTCACGTACGAAAACATGGGGTGTAACATTCAGTCAAGGATCAAGTAGGACTTTAACTGGTTGTAATGTAGGCTACGGGACGGGTATGATACATTTAGATATAAAAGTGACTACACCTCCCTAAGCACTTTAATACATACAATTTAACATTCAAAACCCCACACTTATGTCAACCCATACTCCACCTTAACATCAATATACATTAACTCCCAACTTCTTTAAGCACAATTACATTAAGATTTACCACTATCATGGAATATTTTGCACAACAATACAATTATTTTTTCTTTATCTTTCAATTCAAGTGGCTCTTACTTTTTCAAAACAGTGCACCTTTCTCCTTATTTCATTAGTTCCACTCAAAAGCCTAACCAATCACCCCATACTTCAACTTTTACAAAGTTCATAACAAATTTAAGTACTCGCGAGAGGTACAAGGTTCAAATAGATGGTCAATTCAAACAAATGGGTAAGGCTTGCAATGTGGTTGCCAAAGAAATAGGATTACAGGCTCAACAGGGCTAACTAAGATAAATAACAATTAGGTGGGTAATAACATATAATTGGCTCAACAAAGAAACGCTTATATCACTTCCAAGACTGAACAAAACTACTATTTCGCGTTGCAAACATATGGGGCAAGTTCTAGACATCAAATGCAATGCATAGAATGACATAAACCTCACACACACATGGAACATAACTCACTCTGTTTTGGATTCATCAAGACACTCTAGTCAAAGCAGTTAAGCAATGTTAAGATCATACAATTTAAGGTACTTATACAAGAGTCATGTATTGATCCTAAGCATCACAACTAAAGTATTCACTATTCTCAAGGCATAATAAAGTTAAGATATATTGCCTTCAATTCAATTCATAGCACAAGGCTTCCTACTTCTAACAACAAAAATCTAACTACACGCGGTTCAAACAAAACCCTTGGAAAAGAATCGTGGCACAAAGAAAAACCAAGGGGGGATTAATACACTACTACAAAAGAAAAACTTTTTGTATTTTTCTTTCGACTTTACTCCCTCAAGAAACCCGTCGAATGATATCCATCGTCGGGAAAAATCGAAAAAATTTCAATTTTTATGGTTTTCAATTTATTCTAACTATTAAAAAGAACTAAAAGGCAAAAACTAACACATATACATACAACATATAAATATCCCCCACCCCACACTTTAAGTTGTGGCATGTCCCCATGACACATAATTAAAAAGCATAAGGTAGAGGAAACTTCCCTGAATCTCTAGTCGGGGTCTGAATCAAAGTCGGGCTCCATTCCACGTGCCCGAACTGGTGCACACATCCACGTAGACAACTTCTTCTCAGCCTTCTTAGAGTACACCCCACACTTATCTTTCTCAATCACTAGGACCTTCACATTCGCACTTTTCACTCTCCACTCAACACTTGCAGTTGGCTTATCCTTTTTTCACTCCAGTTGCTACATTCATCTCAAACGTCACCGTCTTATCACCCACTCTAAGCATGATTTTTCTATTATGTATATCCAGTATAGCTCTACCCGTTGCTAAAAATGGTCTTCCTAGGATGAGGGGGGCCTCCTTGTTCTCTTTCATATTTACCACTNTATTCGCACTTTTCACTCTCCACTCAACACTTGCAGTTGGCTTATCCTTTTTCACTCCAGTTGCTACATTCATCTCAAACGTCACCGTCTTATCACCCACTCTAAGCATGATTTTTCTATTATGTATATCCAGTATAGCTCTACTCGTTGCTAAAAATGGTCTTCCTAGGATGAGGGGGGCCTCCTTGTTCTCTTTCATATTTACCACTATGAAATCTATAGGAAATATAAACTTATCTACCCGAACTAATACATCTTCCACTATCCCTTCGGGTATTATAGTTGTTTGGTCTGCCAGCTGCAAAGATACTGGTGCAGACCTTATCTCTCCAAGCTCATTCTCCATTTTCTTGTAAATAGACAAAGGCATTAAATTAATTGAGGCACAAAATCACACAAAGACTTATCAAAATTGAGTGCCTAACGAACAAAGTATAGTAAAATTCCCTGGATTTCCACACTTTTATGGGAGTTTGTTTTGCAAGGTCGCGCTGCAATGCTCTGTGAGCTTGACCATTGAGGTCTCTTCTATCTTTCTCTTCTTTGTCAGGATTTCCTTCAAGAACTTAGCATAAGCTGGCATTTGGGAGAGAACTTCAGTAAATGGAAAATTTACATTAACTTGTTTCAACATATCCAGAAATCTCTTAAATTGCTTGTCTAACTTTTATCTATATAACTTTTGGGGAAAAGGTAAAGCAGGCATGTGCTTGGTCAGATCATCAGATTTCTCCCTTCTTGAAATTTCCTCCTTCTTCTTTTTCTCAGCTCTCTTCTTGTCTTTCTTCTTCTCAATCTTTCTATCATCTTCAATTTTTAGCTCCTTCCCATTTTCTTTTTCAAACACATCTTCTTTGTGAATTGGAGTAGGATCTTTCAACACTTGTCCTCTTCTCAAGGTTACAACATTTACCATTTCTTTGGGATTCTTTTCAGTATCAGCTGGCAGAGTACCTGGGATTCTCTCAGATAATATAGTTGCAATTTGTACCTGGGATTCTCTCAGATAATATAGTTGCAATTTTTCAGTATCAGCTGGCAGAGTACCATTTCTTTGCAATTTCTCTCAGATAAAAATGGTCTCATCAGTCTTGATAATGAAGGATTTCATCAAATCTTCTAACCCAGACTGAATTGGCTGTTGAGGTTGAAACTGCAACCTCGGCTGATTCATAAAACCAGGAGCTCCTTGAAATCTGGAGTTATTTTGTTGCCATGCATTTGCTGTAGCCCCAGGTGAACTGCATGAAAAATCGGGGTGCTTCTGACCCATTTCATTAAAGTTATAATTACCCACAACATTAACTTCCTCAGTTAAGGCTTGACACTCATGAGTATGGTGTCCTCGTCCACTAATATCACACGTTGCGTGATTCTCACTTCGTATAGAAGCTAAGGTCAGCTTCCTTATCTCCTTCGCCATGGCATCAAGTTGTACCTGCAAATATGTAGTAGCATCAACCTGGTGAACACCATTCGACCTTCTTCTTTCAGCAATTTCAGAGGGCCATTGATTTACATCATCAGACAATTCATCAAGAATAGCGACTATCTCCTATGGTGTCTTCTTCATCAACGGACCTTCAACTGCATTACTCAATGTTCTCCGTGAAGTCAGTGTCAATCCATCCCAAAAACACTGGAGTTGCATCCAAAGTTCAATTTCGCTATGTTGACACTTTCGCACTATCTCCTTAAACCTCTCCCAAGCTTCAAATACCGTTTCAGTCTCATTCTGGAAGAAGTTATGGATTTCTCTTCTAAACTTGCTAGTTTTAGATGAGGAGAAATATTTAGCAAGAAACTTTCTGGTCATCTCCTCCCATGTTCTAATCGATCCCTGGGGCAAGCTTTGAAGCCAGTGTTTTGCATCATATTTAAGTCTGAAGGAGAATGCCCTTAGATAAACTGCATCTTGTGACACACCATTATATTGAAAGGTGTTCATTATCTCCTCGAAGTCCATCAGATGATTGTTTGGATCTTCGTTCATCTTTCCTCTGAAGACACAGCTATTTTGAACAGTTTGGAGCAACCCTTGCTTCATCTCAAAATTATTGGCTGCCACTGGAGGTGGTCTCACACTTGATAAGCCTTGGTTGTAGACCGGTCTAGCATAATCACCAAGTGGTCTCCCTTGGCCGGGAGCTATGTTTCCGAACTGGTCTGCACCCACGGGCTGATTCTTAACCATTCTTCAAACCCTCTCCTCCTCATAAGCAATTTGTGCATCTCTAAATGCTGCTTCTTCTGCATCCCTTGTAGCTTTCTCTCTTTGCTAGGCTACCTCTCGTGCGGCTAAATCAACATTATCATCATCTCCAGCCATGTCTTCCTTGGTTGAGGATTGCCCTACCTTCTCTAATATCCCGGCGAGATTTTTTTCCTTCCTCAACTGTCGTAGTTGTTTCTCAATTTCTGGTTCGTATGGCTGCAATTCCTTGCTAGAAGATCTAGTCATGTACCAATCTAACCTGTAGCCAGCTCACAGTCAAAGGACACCAAACGTAAAAAGGGAAAATAAAATAAAATAAAATAAAAATAAATATTCATGATTTATCAGTACAAACTATTTCAAACACTATTAATTGCCAATCCCCGGCAATGGCGCCAAAATTTAACGAACTTAAAACACACACTAAAATATGCTTGATAGTCGAATATAGTAAATTAAAAAATCGTATCCACGGGAATTGGAGTTAAACAGTATTATCGTAGTTTGTAGCTAGATTGTTATCCAAGATGATCAATAATTTAGGTTTATGTGATTAAAACTAAAATCAACTAAGTGTCTAAACTATCGACTAATTACAATCAACGCAAGTATTAAGCAAAGGAAGTTATCAATTGGGAGAAGATAGGGTTGATAGGATAGGTGCAACATAAACGTTTGGGATTTAACTCTAGATAATTCACTTTTAATGTTTAAGTGAGTCTCTCGAATTCACTTGATTATTAGTTCAATTGATTAGTAGAAACTCCTCTCTCGATTAAGTCTCAACCTCACAAGATGAACCAATTTTAAGCACGTGAAGATATGCAAGACTTCGTAGTAGGTTGGTATGTAGAAGAACCTCTCTCGATTATCCTCCTAACTAAGTTTAATCAACAATTCAACTAGCCTATTCCGATTACTAAGAAGAATTATTGACTTCAACCAACAAAATATAATGTAACAATATCACAAGTTATGCCTCTCTCGATTACACGAACAAGTGAATATAGATACAATACTTAAAACATCCAAAATGATTCAATACATAAAACTATAGTTAATAATCCACAAACAATTATCAATACACCAAATCCATCAAACCCTAAAGAGAACTACTCCATGGATATGGAGTAATTTATCATAACAATGATTAAGTTAAAGGAAAACATAAAACCATCCAAACACTTGTCTTGAGTGAGGATTGAATGATGAAATCCTTTAGCTTTTGCTTCTCCACCTTCTCCTTGGCTTACTTAGGTCTAAGATGTGTCAAAATTCCATAAAATAATATTTTTACATGTATTTATACTAAGCAGGGTCGGGCCCAGACGAAAACACATTTTCCTGCACGAACTGGGATAATACTCTGTAAACATTGCATAGGCGCGCCGCATGGGGCGACGCTTCAGGCGGGGCAGTTGTGGGAAAGTTCAGAGAGCTTGTTCCGACAGGAAGCAGGAAATTTGGGCAGCCACGGCACCCCACGCTCCGCGGCTGTGGTGAATTCTCAGAGTAATTCGTTTTGCTTGCTTTTTGATATCCCGGCTTATTCCTCGACCCCCGAACGCGATCCCAACTTAATTCCTTGGACTTTTACTCAGACTTCAAAGCTCCAAATCACTAGAATTAGCTCCATAACATTTACATAGCTCGTAATCCTCCTACAAGGCATAAAATACACAATTAGTGCGAAATACTAGAGATTAAAGATCAAACTCTATTAAAGTGCAATAAGCGACTAAAACACGAGATTATAGCCTACCATCACAATGCCAATTCCATTATCATTAGTCGTTTAATTTTATAGTCTCAAAATACATACACAATCATAGTTAAAGTGCAATAAGTGATTCAAATACAACAAAGCTAGTTTGACTTTCCCAACACCCATATACAACCTACACTGTGTCTACGGAGCCTCTATGGATACAAAATACTATGATAACGCTGGCAACAAGGCCCTGTGTCATGACCCAATTCCATCTTAGGTCGTGATGGCGCCCAAAACCATTGTTAGGCAAGCCAACACTGATCAAAGTAATGGTTTCCCGTTTAAATAAAATACTAAGTGGATAACATTTCCTCATTTATTAAAGAGATTTATAAATTTACGAATGTGACATAATTAAACGGAAGCAAACGAGTACAAATCGTAATCATGTAAATAAATCCAAAATCATAAGTCTACTAGTGTATGTGCCAAGACCTGATGTTACAAGTACGTGGGCAATCTACTAGAATATACAAAAGGACACTAGCCTATTGTCTGAAATGAAATAGACATAAAAAAATAAAATATAAGGGAGACTCCAACTGCTGCAGAATGGCTCGGAAGGCAACTCACCGTGAAGTCTCGAGATGGGGATCAAATCACCGCACCGGACTGGTAACCAGATGCACCTACCTCAGATCCTGTACAATTAAGTACAGAAGTGTAGCGTGAGTACATAAATAATATGTATCCAGTAAGTATCTTGTCTAACCTCGAAGAAGTAGTGACGAGGGGTCGACTCTAACACTTACTAGGGCCAATAACATGATAATATGAAATTCTAATTAAGCATGATATACAACAATAAGACTCGAAACAAGAAATAACTGAACAAGTCTTTAGAAATATTTAAGATCTTGAATTAATTCCTTCCTTTAAAACATATGATCACACAAACGATGAATTTATACCGATTATAAAAGGAACTTCCAATTCTATTATCACACACGAATACCACCCCAACGTTCAGCCCGATCCAACATAAATGTAAATTGTGCACTGCCAAGTGTCGAACTGCACGAACCATAGATGTATCTATTACCCTGCTCGCGAATCATACATGCGACGCGGTCAAAAATAAATTTATCAATAAATCATAACCGTTCCTTGATTATTTTCAAAATAAAGACAATTCGACTTGAAGCTTTTAAATCCTTAAAAATCCTCAACTTAATTCCATTTTATACACTTAACAAATATAATCAAATAACGGTGTCCACAAGCATGGTGTAAACCTAAAACTACCCGGACATAAATAGGAATAGTAGCTACGTACGGACTCTCGTCAATTCGTGCATACGTAGCCCCCCCACAAATAACAACGCATATTAATTAAGTTCACCTATGGGTTAAGTTCCCTCTTACAAGGTTAGAAAAGAGACGTACCTCATCTCAAAGCTTACTTCCCAGTTCAAGAATGCGCTCAAACCTCCAAATTTGATGCCAAACGACTCGGAACTAGCCAAACATTATATAAATCAATCAATCTATTGCTCAAAAGTTCGAGTCTCTACTATTAAAGTGATTACCCAACCAAAATTGCAAGATTCCTAAAATTCACCCGGGGCTCACACGCCCGGATTCCGGATATTTTTGAAGAAAGTTGTTAACCATAACCTTAGGAACATAATATATGATTTTCACTAAGTTTCATAATCATTTTCTTGGTAAAACCTTATTTTTATTAAACCCTAGGTTTTTCATCTCAACCCATGATTTCTACCAATTTTCATGTGGAAATCTACCCATAACATATGTACTAAACTCATATTTAGAAGCAATTACTTACCTCACAAAGCTAGGTTGAAATCCCCTCCTTAGAAGCTCTCAAATCGACCAAGAGTGGAAGAAAATATGATAAAAATAGTCCTAACCTGTAATAAATGAGTCTCACTGCCTCCAGCGAGTCCCGCACCTACGGTCATAGGGCCGCACCTGCGCCCTCGCTTCTGCGGACGAGGGTCCGCTTCTGCGGAATTCACTGGGCCGGCAGGGACCACTTCTGCAGACGGGTACCTGCTTCTGCGGTCCCGCTTTTGCGGTGGACGGGCCGCATCTGTGGAACCGGGGCTGCCCTTCTTTGGCAGCTTCTGCGAGGCTTGGACCGCACCTGCGAGCTCGTACCTGTGGCTAACCAAGCAAAAGTGCAGTATTGACAGATCTGGTGCATCAGCTGCTGCTCCAAATTCTCATCTTGGTCCGAGCCTTGTCCGATTGACACTCGAGTACCCAGGGGCCCCGTCCGAACATACCAACAAGTTTGGAATCATAAAATGGACTCGTTCGAACTCTCGGAATGCCCGAAACAACATTAAAACTAAGAATCTCACCCTAAACCAATTGAATCAAACATAAGAACTCCAAGTTCTTCAATTTACTTCCAATGCGCCGAAACGTACTTAAACTACTCGGAATGACACCAAATTTTATGTGCAAGTCTTAAATGACATTACGGAACTATTCCCTATATCATAATTCCGTTTGGACCTTGATATCACCAAAACCCGCTCCAAACCAAATTTAAAGAACTTTTAAAATCTTGAAGAACCAACTTTCACTATTAGGCAGCGGAATGCTCCCGGGTCATCCAAAACCCGATCTGAACATACGCCCAAGTCTGAAATCATCATACGAACCTATTGGAACTGTCAAATCCCAATTCCTGGGTCGTTTACCCAAAATGTTGACCGAAGTCAAACTTGGCTTTTTAAGCCAACCTTAAGGAACCAAGTGTTCCGATTTCAACCCGAACCCTTCTAAATCCCGAACTAACCATTCCTGCAAGTCATAAAATAGTAAAAGCATGTATGGGAAGTTTTATTTAGGGGAACGGGGCTCTAGAAAGCAAAACGACCGGTCAGGTCGTTACATTCTCCACCTCTTAAACAAATGTTCGTCCTCGAACGGGTTTAGAATCATATCTGAAGTGCTGAATAAGTGTAGATATCTGCTCCGCATGTCCTCCTCGGACTCCCAGGTCGCCTCCTCTACTGGTTGACCCCTCCACTAGACCTTTACCGCAGAAATCCTCTTGGATCTTAACTGGTGATCCTGTCTAGCAACAATGGCAATTGGCTCTTCCTCATAACCCAAGCTCTCATCTAGCTGAATAGTGCTGAAGTCTAACACATGTGACAAGTCGATGTGATACCTCCAAAGAATAGACACGTGAAAAATCGAATGAACCCCTGATAGGCTGGGATGTAAAGCAAGCTCATCAACAACCTCCCCTACCCGCCTCAACACCTCAAATGGGCCTATAAACCTTGGGCTCAACTTGCCCTTCTTCCCGAATCTCATAATGCCCTTCATCGGCGAGACCTTCAAGAGAACCTTCTCGCCTACCATAAATGATACATCACGCATCTTCTGATCAGCGTAACACTTCTGTCTGGACTGTATTATGTGAAGTCTCTCCTGAATAAACTTTACCTTTTCCAAGGCATCCTTCACCAAATCAATACCATATAACTTAGCCTCGCCAGGCTCACGGGCACCACTACTGAGGCACCTACACTCGAATTTGTGCCAGTTGTGAATGAATTTTCAGAAGTCTTTCCTGATGAACTCCCTAGGATTTTGCCAGATAGGGAGATTGATTTTGGGATTGATGTGATGTCAGGCATATAGCCTATATCTATTCTTCCCTACAGGATGGCACCAGCAGAATTGAAGGAACTAAAGGAGCAATTGAAGGATTTGTTAGAAAAGGGTTTCATCCAACTGAGTGTGTCACCATGGGACGCACCCGTTCTCTTTGTGAGGAAGAAAGATGGATCACTGAGGATGTGTATTGACTACCAGCAGCTCAACAAAGTCACAATAAAAAACAAGTACACGTTACCAAGAATAGATGATTTGTTTGATCAGTTACAGGGTGCTAGATACTTCTCCAAAATTGATTTACGATCCAGGTATCACCAATTGAAGATCAGGGAGTAGGATATTCCAAAAATAGCTTTCAGAACCCGATATGGGCACTTTGAATTTCTGGCAATGTCTTTTGGGCTAACAAATGCCCCAACGGCTTTCATGGATCTTATGAATCGGGTTTTCAAGCCTTTTATCGATTCCTTTGTGATAATTGATAGTATTCATTGACGATATTCTTGTGCATTCACGAGGTCGGGAGGACCATGCCGATCATCTCAGAGCAATTTTGCAGACTCTTCATCGGCACCAATTATATGCAAAATTTTCAAAGTGTGAATTTTGGCTCGAATCTTTCACATTCTTGGGTCACGTTGTCTCTAGAGAAGGAATTAAGGTTGATCCTCAAAAGATTTCAGCAGTAAAGAATTGGCCTAGACCTACAACGCCAACCGAGATTCGCATTTTCTTTGGCTTAGCAGGGTATTATAGGAAGTTTGTGGAGGGGTTCTCTACTCTTGCCTCTCCGTTGACTAAATTGACTCAAAAAGCAGTTAAGTTCCAATGGTCTGATGCTTGTGAAATGAGCTTCCAGGAGTTGACATCGAGATTGACTACAGCACCGGTGTTGACCTTGCCAGAGGGTACAGGTGAATTTGTGGTATATTGTGATGCTTCAAGAATTGGGCTTGGGTGTGTGTTAATGCAACAAGACAAGGTTATAGCATATGCTTCTAGGCAACTCAAGAATCATAAAAAAAATTATCCAACACATGACTTAGAACTTGCGACGGTGGTTTTTACATTGAATATTTGGCGTCACTATTTGTATGGGGTCCATGTGAAGGTATTCACGGACCACAAGAGTCTTCAATATATTTTCAAACAAAATCTGAGGCAGAGAAGATGGCTTGAGTTACTCAAGGATTACGACAACGATATTCTATATCACCCGGGAAAAGCCAATGTTGTGGCGGATTCTCTTAGCCAGAAATCTATGGGTAGTTTAGCACACTTGGAGGTATATCAAAGGCCATTGGCCAACGAAGTCCATCGATTGGCTAGTTTGGGATTTCGTCTTACGGACTCTAATGAAGGAGGGGTAATTGTGCAAAATAGGGCTGAATCATCACTTGTTGTGGAAGTCGAAGAGAAGCAATACAATGATCCATTTTTGGTGCAATTAAAGGAGGGGATTCAAAAACATAAAGCTATGGCTTTTACTCTTGGCATGGATGATGGTACACTAAGGTACCAAGGGCGACTATGTGTTCTGAATGCATATGGTCTCCGGGAAAGGATCATGACCGAGGCTCACGCTTCTAGGTATTACGTACATCCAGGTTCTACAAAGATGTATCACGACCTCAAGGAAATCTATTGGTGGAATGGTGTCACGCCCCAAACTCAGGGAGCGCGACCGGGCTCAACCGATAGAACCCGGCCGAGCAAGCCTATTAGACTTACTTCTACCCAAACTCATCCATGAATAAAGAGGAGATGTACTCCATTTATCAATCACTGAAAAGATTTTATTAACAACTTCCTTTTCATTCCCATTAGGAGCTTCATTCATAATTTTCAAAACATTACGAGTTTATAGAATTAATGAAAAACATAATTTCCAAGTACCACCATTTCTAGTTCAATTCCCAACATCAACCATAACCCACAACCTGTCTACGGAGCCTCTAAATACAATAGAAGAGTAATATGGAAATGCCGGCAACAAGGCCCCGGCTATACCTCAAAACGTTGTACATGAGAAACAAAAGATACGTGACCCCGAAATGAAGTGGGGCTCACCAAATCAGTTGAAAAGAGAGTACTGCTATCACTGATCAATGCCGCCTGCTGAAGAACCACCTGCATCTATTAAAGATGCAGCATCCCCGACAAAAGGGACGTTAGTACTGTCGAATAGTACTAGTATGTATAGCTAAAAGTCCTCTTTCAAAATAGAATGCCCATATAAGAAAAGGCAACACATAGAAACAGCAAGTCACAATCAACAATATCCAAACGTCTAGTTAAAATATAATAATTTTCAAAATATAAACTTCATATATAATTTTGGTTGGGAGATCATTAGCACCGATATTCCACCATCTTTGAAAGCAGGAGTCCGATCACGCCCGATTGGCTAGGCCATCTCCCCACAAACAATGTGGTTTGACATGTGATACAAAAGAAAGTTGTTACCAAGAGTAGTACCACCATATGCGCAATATGGCGTCTGATCTCCACCCGATCAGCTAGGTTGCCTTCCCATATATACCGCGCGGGTTGACTTTTCTAATCCACAAAGGTTCCAGTTTCATCCCAATTAAGGGGAATAATATCACAATCCACCCCTACACCGGCACGTGTAGTTTCAAGTGTGGGCCTTATGACCCACCCTTCCTCGGTATTGCTAATGATGCTCCCAAAAATAGTTTTGATTTGATTTGCAAACAGAAATATCATAAATACAATTGTACTCACCTCAACATCTTTCACATTGTATGAATTCTCATTAGTATTTCCAGTCATTCACAACGACAATATTTCCTTGGCTCATTAGGCCATCACAAGATTCTTTATTCCTGGTACAATGGACGTATTTCATATTCCACACTTTCACCTCTTTCAATTTCAAAGATCACCATCAAGTATCAACATATAGGAT
>AWOL01S0101912.1:0-14981 GCA_000715115.1 Nicotiana otophora
ATCATGGCAAAAATCTCGGAACGGATCGAATCAAGAACTGTTGTTTAGTTAATCATAAGATTTTCCTCTGTCAATAGAATTGTACCATATATAGAACTTCTCTAGTATATAAAGGGGAGTTCTAACTATTTGTAGGGACAACTGATACAAAAGATATATAATTTTCTTTCTCGCTCACACTCTTGTTCTTCAGCTTATCGTATTTTTATTGTCCTTGCATCAACCAGTTCGAGGGTACTCCAAATCAAGGCCTGCGTTCTATTCAAATACTAGTTTGATTTGCCTTATAGTCTAATTTTGTCTTTAATCTTCATATTTATCAATTGGTATTAAGTGAAATCATGTATCCTTAAATCCACATTATAAGTTTAATTGTTATCCAATAGAGTAAACAGTTTGGCGCCCACCGTAGGACTAAGGATAATAGTGATTGCTTAATACTGATTCCGATAACACACACTACTTTACGCTTGTTTTTGTAAGTGTTTTTGTTTTCAGGAAAAAAATATGTAAAACTCACAAACAACACCCGCATATGGTGGCAACTGTTTCGCATTTCACGGGGAGAACGACAATATACCTCCCTAGGAATCGAGGTGCCTCGGGTTGATCTCGAGGAAGTACCAATTGCAAATCCAATCGACGTCAGTTCACATATCTCCCTAAATACAAATATGAGCGCTGATCCCGAAGGTAGCATACGCAAGGAAGGTCGATCTGGTGGTCGAGGTACACAAGGCGGGGGAGATGGTGGAGTCAGCCTCCAATTGATATTTGAAATATTATAGGCTCAACAAGCCGCTATTGCGCAACTACAAAATCAACATCGAGCGCCAAGTGGGGTAGAACCAGAAGTCCTCCACAGTACCGAGCCAGTGCCGAAAACGTCGAATGCCAATGAGTCGGGGACTGATCCCGTCCTTATCAAAATTCTCGAGGAGCTCACTAAACGAATTGAAATGGGAGAAAAGAGAATCGAGGCAAATGACAAGAAAATAGAGACATATAACTCCCGGGTTGACCAAATACCGAGGCACCACCAATTTAAAAAGGTATGGACTCGAAGAAGTTCATGCAGAAGCCGTTTCCCCCAGTGCGGCTCCTAAGCACATTCCGAAGAAATTCCGCATGCCAAAAATCCCCAAGTACAATGGGACCGCCGATCCAAATGAGCATGTCACCTCCTATACATGTGCGATAAAAGGAAATGATTTAGAAGATGATGAGATCGAATCGGTTCTACTAAAGAAATTTGGAGAAACTCTATCGAAGGGGGCAATGATATGGTATCACAATTTGTCACCTAATTCCATCGATTCCTCCGCCATGCTTGCAGACTCTTTAATAAAGGCATATGCCAGAGTAATAAAGGCTGTGACTAGAAAGTCGGATCTCTTTAAGGTAAAACAGAAAGACAACGAAATATTGAGGGAGTTCGCATCTCGGTTCCAAATAAAACGCATGGAACTACCGGGTGCCGCCAAAATGTATCAAGATTTTCGGCAACATTACTAGTGAAGAAGAATGAAGATGGATATAGTTGCATATATAGCTCGGTGTCTAAATTGTTAGCAAGTTAAGTACGAGCATCAGAGACCTGGTGGTTTACTTCAAAAGTTAGAAATTCCTAAGTGGAAGTGGGAGCGTATCACTATGGATTTTGTTGTTGTGTTCCCACAGACTCAGCAAATTCGACGCAGTTTGTGTCATTGTGGACAGGTTGACCAAGTCAGCATATTTTATTCCAGTGGCAGTTACCTATTCTTCAGAGCGGTTAGCTGAAATTTACATCGGTGAGACTGTCCGCCTTCACGGTGTGCCCGTGTCTATTATTTCAGATCGAGGTACACAGTTTACCTCACACTTTTGGAGAGCTACACAACGTGAGTTAGGCACGCGGGTTGAGTTGAGTACATCATTTCATCCACAGAAAGATGGACAGTCAGAGCACACTATTCAGATATTGGAAAATATGCTTCGCGCTTATGTTATGGACTTTGGAGGTTCTTGGGATCAGTTCTTGCGACTTGCGAAGTTTGCTTATACAGAAGGCAATGCCATTCGCCAGTTGGCTAGTTTGAATCATGAGAGGCTCGGTTGTTGGGTACCGATTTGGTACAGGATCCTTGGATAAAGTCAAAGTTATTCAGGATTAACTTCGCAGAGCTCAGTCTAGGAAAAAGAGTTATGCCAACCGTAAGGTTCGTGATATTACATTCATGGTTGGAGAAAGAATATTACTCCGGGTTTCACCTATGAAAGGTGTAATGAGGTTCAGAAAGAAGGAAAAGTTGAGCCCTAGGTATATTGGATCCTTTGAATTTCTTGAAAGGGTGGGTGAAGTATCCTACAGGTTTACACTACCACCTAGTTTATCAGTGGTTCATCCGGTATTCTGTGTGTCTATGCTTCAGAAATATAATGGTGATCCGTCCCATGTGTTAGATTTCACCTCAGTCCAATTGGACAAAGATATGACTTATGAAGAGGAGCTGGTAGTTATTCTAGCCCGACAGGTCCGACAGTTGAGGTCTAAGAGTTATCCTTCAGTTCGGGTACAATGGAGAGGTCAGCCGGTAGAAGCATCTACCTAGAAGTCCGAGTCGGACATGCAGAGTAAATATCCATACCTTTTCACAAGTTCAGGTACTTTTTAAATTCCGTTCGAGGACGAACGTTTGTTTTAGAGGTGGAGAATATGATGGCCCAAAAGGTCATCTTTAAATTTAATTATTAATTATGTATTTTAAGACCTCAAAAAGTACTATTTATTATTTTTCGACTTGCGTGCACAGTCCGTATAATTGTTCGGAATGTTTTGATGTGAAAAATAGATTAAAATGTGAAATAGAGCCTTAAAACTCAACTGAGTTGACTTTGGTCAATATTTAAGCAAACGAACCCGGATCAGTATTTTGATAGTTCCGGTAGGTACGTATCGTAATTTGGGACTTGGGAGTATGCCCAAAATTTAATTTGGAGGTACCCCAGCTCAAGTTATGGCCATTTAACGAAACAAGAAATTTAAAGGCTAAAGATTTCCAAAGTTTGACCACGGATTTGACTTTTTGATATCGGAATCGGAATCAGATTTCAAAAATTAGAATAACTCCATTATGTCATTTATGACTTATGTGCCAAATTTGAAGTCATTCCGGATTCATTTAATATATTTTGGCATGCGTTTTGCAAATTGAAAAGTTTAAAACCCAAAAGTTCTAATCGAGGTGTGAATTATATTTTCAGCATTGTTTGAGGTGATATGAGACCCTGAATAAGTCCGTATGATGTTGTAGAACTTGTTAGTATATTTGTTGAGGTCGTGGGGGGCCTCGGGTAGATTCCGGATAGTTAACGGATCAAAATTTAGACTTAAGAAAAAATCTGAAATTTTGGCCTTCTAGTATAATCGCACCTGCGGATTTTAGACCGCCGATGCGAGCTCGCAGAAGCGATGTTTGCCTCGCAGAAGCAAAAGGGAAGGGGTTGGGCAATGTGCGAAGGTGAGGAAGTTTTGCTGCATCTGCGAAGCCGCAGAAGCGGCTTCTTGTCCGCAGAAGCGCCCATCCCGCAGAAGCGGCCGCATTTCCGCAAAAGCGGAAACCGCAGATGCGGTCAAGCGTCCGCAGATGCGAAAAGGCCTGGACAGAACCCATAAAATCGGAAGTTATCCATATTAACTCATTTTTGAGTTTTGAGTCTCTGATTTAGGCGATTCATAAAATCAGAAATTATTAATCATTTAATTATTGTTGAATATTTTGGAAGATGAAGTCGGTATTTTGGTATTGAATTGATCCATAAATGCATAGCCCCTTATTTAAATACTCTCCCAAATTTATATTAATATTTTTATGGTAAGGAAGAGTGTAAAAGCACGAATGGTGTTGTCGGGCCATCTGAGAGTGTAAAAGCACGAAGGGTATTGCCGTGCCATTTGTGAGTGTAAAAGCATGAAGGGGGTGTTGCCATGACAAATGAGAGTAAAAGCACGAAGGGTTGTGCCGTACCATTTTTAAATTATCATTTGCTCATTTTATTGTTGATTAATTAATTGACTGCTAAGTGATACACCTCCTGCTGAAATTATTATATCATCCATCTTCGCATGTTCCCTCCCAAATTTATAAATTGTTAGTTATTGTATTAATGTTATTTCGTATTTGTATATACTTGTACAGGCTGTTTACATGCGTGTCTTGTCATAGACCCATCACTACTTCGTCGAGGTTAGGCTCGGCACTTACTAGTACATGGGGTCGGTTGTACTGATACTGCACTCTGCACTTCTTGTGCAGATTTCAGAGTTGGTCCCAGCGGCATACAATAGATTTGCGGGATACAACTACCAGCGGAGACTTGAGGTATAACTGCACAACATTTACAATTCTGAAGTTCCCTTATATTTTATCTCAGTTGTGTATTACCTTTCAAACAACTTGAATTTTATTCAGACCTTTATTTATATTATTCTAGTAGCTCGTGCACTTGTGACATCAGATTCGGGGATGTATTTGGATAATTCGGTATTTATAGTCTTCTGCACTTTATCTCAATAATTAATTTCTATTTAATTAAATTTGCTTAAAATAGTCAAGGTTATTTTAATATTGGCTTGCCTAGCAAGTGAAATGTTAGGCGCCATCACGATCCTGAAGGTGAAAAATTTCGGGTCGTGACATTAAGACTTAATCGAGAGAGGGGTGTTTTGCCTATCCTATCAACCATATCATCTCCCATTGATAACCTCCTTGCTTATCTTGGTTGCGATTTTCAATAGTCAATAGCTTTAGATTTTTATTTAATTGTAGTTAAAAAATCAGATAAATCTCAAATGTTGATCATCTTGGATAGCAATTAAGCTAGAAACTACAAGAACATTGTTTAAATCCAATCCATGTGGATACGATATTATACTATACTATATTTGACTAGAGAGCATAATTTAAGTGTGTGTTTCGAGCTCATCAGTTGACTTATGTGTAAATGGCCCTAGAATAGAATTTTAATGGTTCCGATAACTTTGTATAGTGATTTTGGACTTATGAGTGTCCGAATAGTGATTTGAAGGTCCATAGTTGATTTTGGCTTACATTGGCGAAAATTGGGAAATTACAAGTTTGGAGAGTTGAGAAGTTTGACAGAGAGTTGGCTTTGTAATTAACGGACTCAGATTTTGATTATAGAAGTTGGAATAGGTCATTCATGTCATTCAGGACTTGTGTGCAAAGTTTGAGGTCAATCGAAGTTGATTTGATAGGTTTCAACATAGATTGTCGAAGTTGAAATTCTTTAGTTTTCATTAGGCTTGAATTGGGGTGCGATTGTTTTGTGTTGTTTGATGTGATTTGAGGCCTTGACTAAGTTTGTATCGTATTTTAGGACTTGTTTTTTTATGTTTGGTTCAGGTCCCAGGGGCCTCGTGTGGATTCTGGATGGTTAACGGATAAAAAGTTGGACTTCAAGCATTGTTGAGATTTTTGCCTTCTGGTGCGATCGCACATGCGAGGGAATTAGCCGCAGGTACGGCAGAAGTGGCGCAGAAGCGGAGCTGGGGCTGGACTTGGGTGTGTCGTAGGTGTGAGGAATCCTCCGCATCTGCGAGCCCGCAGATGCGAACAAGGCTTCGCATATATGGAGAATGGGTAAGTGAAGCTGGCTTCGCAAAAGCTGACGGCTGGGCACATAAGCGCTTCCGCATGTGCGAACCTTGTGGACTTAAGTGAATTTTGCAGAATCAGAGTTTCTATCGCAAAATTGATTAAGCAGGTGCGGAGTTTGGGGTTGTAGAAGTGATAGGACCTGGGCAATGTTTAAATTCAAGGGTTCTGATATTTTAATCATTTTGGACTTTGCAAGCTCGAATTAAGGCAATATTTAAGAGGGGTTTCGAGTTATTTCTTGAGGTAAGCCACCTTTGATCATTTTTTTTCAATAATATTGATTACCCACTGAATTATCCACCTAGTTTATATGTTTTTAAGATGGAAGTTTGGGAGTTTTGGGCTAGGGATTGGAGAGTAAAATTTGGGGATTTGAGTGACGATTTGGTGTCGAAATTTGGTAAATTTGTATGGTTGGACTCGTGGTTGAATGAGTGTTCGAATTTTGTAACTTTCATTGGATTCCGAGACGTGGGCCTGGGGTTGACTTTTGAGTTGACTTTTTGACTTTTTATTAAGAACTTAGCATTTTCATATGGAATTAATTCATATAGATTGTGCTGATTGTATCAAGTTATTTGTGGCTAGATTCGAGGCGTTTAGAGACCGATTCCGAGGAAAAGGCTTATTGGAGTAGAGATCTGCATGATTTGAGGTATGTAACACTTCTAAACTTGGTTCTAAGGGTACAAATCCCTGAATTACGTGTTACGTGATTGGTGTTGAGGTGACGCACATGCTGGGTGACGGGTGTGTGGGCATGCACCGTAGAAATTATGTTCCGGTTGATTTTGTGGTACTGTGTCGTCATCAGACCTTGTAGCCATTCATGTGATATCTATGTGTTAGAGTAATTGAGCTGCAGATTCATGTTAGAAATCATGTTAGGCTATATGCTAATTTTGTTGAGACCCACTATGGTCATTTCTATAGTTAAATTACTTTCTTAAATGGCAATTTTGTACTCAGTCACATCCATCATTTGCATATCATACTTCACTCTCTATTACTATTATTGTTATGTTATATATCAATGTTTAGGCAAATTGTCATGAGACTTGTGAGCTCGAGAGACTGGCCAGATTGATGACTGTGTTGAGGCGCAAGTGGTGTGTTGTGAGTGAGATTGTGGATCTGATTTCACGCCGCAACATGCCTTATGGCTATATGTGGATCGGGTTGCACTCTGCAATAGGCCTTATGGCTATTTAAGGATCGGGTTGCATGCTGCAACAGACCTTATGGTTATATGTGGATCTGGTTGCACACCGCAACAGGACTTATGGCTATATGTGGATCGGGTTGCACGTTGCAACAGGCCTTATAGGCTTTATTATTATTGAAGAGATCGGGCTGCACACCGCAGCAGGCACCGTACAATGCTGAGTGACTGAGTGTGATGAGTGAGAATTGAGACAGGCATGTTGATTACTATGAGAGTGTGAGTACATGAGGTTTTCATTGTGTTGCATCACATACAGTATGCATATTGGCATGTAGATATAGAGATGTCATATTCCTGATATCAGTCACACTTGGCATATTTATCTATGTTGAGCTTAACTATTAAACATGAAAGCATGTCTACATTGCTTGTATTGTGTACGGACAGATAATGAGTTTTCTTGGAGATATTATTGCCCTATTTCCTGTCATTTCTGCATTGTTAAATTATGTATTTTGTACTGTATTGGTTGAGCTCGTCACTGCTTTCAGCACAAAGGTTAGTCTTGTTACTTATTGAGTTGGTTGTACTCATGCTACACTCTGTAATTCGTGTGCAGATCCATGTATTTCTGGGCTCGGTGGTTGCTGATCTTGGAGTTTTTACCCGTTTCGACATTATCGAGGTAGCTGCTTGTCATCCGTAGACCTTGACTCTCTTCCTCTATCTCTCAATTGTACTTTTACTATTCTACCTTCTTGGACAGTATTTCAGCCTATGTTATTATATTAATGCTCATGTACTCAGTGACACCTAGATTTTGGGAAAGTTGTATGTGAGTCGTAGTTGTTTTTCATATCGGCTATTTATGAGAGTTATGACATCTAAACTTGCTTCATCTTATTTTTAATATAAAAATACGTAGTTTTACTGTGATTGTTGGCTTACCTAGTTCTATGATAGGCGCCATCAGGACATGTTGAGTTTTGAATCGTGATAAGCTGGTATCAGAGCCTAGGTTACATAGGTCTCACGAGTCATGAGAAGGTTCAGTATAGTCTTGCGGATCAATAAGGAGACGTCTGTACTTATCTTCGATAGGCTGCCAAAAACTTAGGAAAATTTTACATTCTTGTATTCTTCTCGTGCGAATTTGTTGATTTCGGGAACTAAACTTCTGTTATTCTATTCTGAGGACATGTGCTACCGGATCAGACGGATGGCCACCAGTACCACCAGCTAGGGCCACGAGAGGTCGAGGTTGCGGTAGAGGCTGAGGTGCAGCTCGTACTACAGCTAGAGCAGTACTTGTAGACTCGCTAGTTGCTCCAGCTCATGGGAAGATTTAAGATGTGGTTGAGCCGGTGGGGTCAACTCAAGCACCAGCTCTGCCTATTGTGATTCCAGACCTTCAGGAGGCTTTGGCCCAGATATTGACTGTTTGCACTAGCCTTGCTCAGGCGGTCTTTGTTCAGTCCACACCAATCACTTCTCAGGCCGGGGGAGGTACTCCGACTCCCGCCGCCCGTATTTTAGAGCAGGTGGTGCAAGGACTTCAAACACCGAGGGTACTACCAGCCCAGCCTGTTGCAGTTGCTCAGGCCCAGGTGGGTCCCATTAGGATTGATGAGGAGACAAAGAGACTAGAGAGATTTGAGAGGCTCAAGCCTCCATCATTCAGTGGGGCTGAGTCAGAGGATACTCAGGACTTCTTGGATAGGTGCCAGTGGATGTTTGCACGGAGGGTATTTTAGAGACTAGTGAGGTCTCATTTACAACTTTTCAGCTAACGGGGGTAGCCGTTAGATTGTGGGAGGCCTATGAGAGGAGCAGGCCAGTCGATGCTGCACCACTGACATAGAACGAGTTCTCCATTCTCTTCTTGGAGAAGTTTGTGCCACCGACCCGCAGGGAGGAATTATGTAGGCAGTTCGAGCAGCTACCCCAAGAGGGTATGTCTGTGATCCTGTATGAGATGAGATTTTCAGAGTTGGCTCATCATGCAATCTGGTTGGCTCGAAGAAAAAGTGCAGGGGATGCTCAGTTTGAAAAATAATTTTAGGATTTCTTTGATCTCTTTTGAGCTATATGGATTATCACAAATAAAAATTATATCTAGTAAACCCTTTTGAGCCTATAGACTTTTATTTGGCACCCACATTACAAGCCTATACTCCTTTTGTTCTTAGTTGATATTTGTTTGATCCTTTTACCTCTTAAGTATTTTAATTGTGAAATGAGTTCCAAAAGAAGTAGGCGGAACTAAGTGTGGAGTGGCTTTTGAGTGGAAGCAATGTAAGAAAGAAATGTGCACTTGTTTTGTTAATGAATACACCTGTAGTGGAAATTGCAAAAGAGAAAAACAAAATAGTTGAAAAAAAGGGGAAAAAAATAAAAACAAAATGTAGACGAATAAATATCTTGTTTTTGCTATAGGAGTGTAAATGATGACAATGCTTAAAGAAAAAGGGAATATTTTTGGGGGTGATATTGTTTGTGAAATTTAAGTGGATTGAAGAATTTACGCTTAAGTTATCTGGTGATGTGTTAAAGTACTTAGAAGGGTTAGTCATTATTCCCAAATATATCCTACACGTTCCTTAGCCCATATTACAACCATGAAAAAGTCCTAATTGATTTTACATCGAGCGAGCTTACATTACTAGAGATTTACATTAAGAGCAAGCCCATGGTACCAATTGCATGCATGTGATTTCTTTTGTACGAGTGAGCAATTTTCTTTGATATGTGTTAGTCCTTAAAATATATTTTAGCATTTCATTTGAATGTGTGGATTCAACTTACTCTCTTGTTTTTGATGTGAGGGAACATGGTTTCACGAGGGATAGGTAACATTATTAGACTTTTCTAGGTTGTTGGGTGTTTAAGCCATGACTGCATTGTGACGTTGAGTGGTTTTTTGTGGCTAGGATTGTTGTGAGCATGTTGTTATTGTTTGAATATTTTTGAAGAATGGCATAAGCAAAGGGAAATGTATATGATTACATATGCTAGAGTTTAATTGTTTCTATCAACCATGGCCATTTGTGTAGAATGCTCAAAGATAGAGTAATTTGTTGGTTGACTCGAGGAAGTGTGGGGTGTTGATATTCGGCTTAAAGTGTGTATATTTATATGCATGTCGCCTCGCATTTTACTCGTATTTTATTAAATTTGTATGTGAAATGTAATGATTTATTTTAATTCATGGTATTTTTATACGTAGGAGTCACCTGGAGGCAATGTAGGACGAAAGTGCACGATTTAAAGCAAAAATAGAACAAAAGGAGAAAAGTGGACAGTGTAGCGCCCAGGCTAGCATGGGGCGCTAGATGTGGCCCAACTTCCAAAAGCATGATTTGTCCAGTGCCAGGGGTAGCGCCCCACACTATCCTAGGCGCTGGGTGACGGGAAGTCTCCTATTTCACGCGGGACAAGGTTATTTCGGTCATACACACCCGTAACTCGCATAAAAGGGGTCCTAAACGTATTTACTTTGGGGGGGAGGACGCTTTTGAGAGTAGTTTTTGACAAGGAGAGAGCAAAGAGCCGGCGTGGAGGCCGAAATTCATCATATTCCATATTTCTTCCGCCAAACTTAGTAAGTTTTATGTTTCTTTGTATGATTTATTATTTTGCTACCATGTCTATGTGGAGCTAAACTTCACGTTCTAGGATTGTGGTTCTTTCACTACTATTGTTATTCGGATATTGATTTTGATTTCTTGATTTATCATATTGGTTTATTTATTCAATCTTGCGCTTAATTATTGGATTGCTTGATCACCAATTAAATACTATCCATGAATCTAGAACTGATCTCGAAAATGGGAATTCTAAATTGCACATAGGATTGAGTAGAGCAAGTTCTTGATCACGGAAATCGGGAAATGAATTCACGGTTAGGATAGACATATGTTAATTGCCTTGCTTGTTTATTAAACAGGAAATATAAATACATTCTTGTTGATTCTGTCTCTATAAACATATAGGTATTAGATTAACTTCAATAGACGAGCAATTACTCGATAGATTCTTAAGAGCAATATTAACCCCGTCAATCAATAAATCAGATAAATTAATTAGTCAAATATATTAGGATTGTTAGATAATCCATAACCCTAGATCGTTTTCATCATATTGATAACATAAAAATCTGCCTGTCTCTTGTTAAATGTTCACTATTTGTTTTTTCTTTTTATTTTAGTTATTTTAGATTCAAACACTTCTATATTAATTCTTTTTCAGATAATTAGGATAGTCTAATCTAGTTAATAGTTGATAACAAGTCCTCGTGGGTTCGACATCCGACTTCTAGTCACTTTATTACGTGACGATCGCATATACGTGCGTGTGCGTTTGGCCGCAACACTTATTATCAACCTAAATGAATACCAATACAATATAATAAACCCATATTATGTTACGCACCATTAATCTCCTTCCTTAACTCCGTAACAACCTGTAACCCTTATTAACAATCTATTAATAGTCTTCTAACAACTTTCTAAGTGCTGGCCTATACAATAACTATTATACCCTTTGCATCTTCCTAAATGGACTAGAATACCCTCCTTTACTTATGCTATATACATTGGTATGTAACATTTGGTTCAACGGATTAGGTAGATTATCTTGGTATAAGTGTTAGAATTAAATTTTATTGGCTGGAGGTATTAGCTAAAATCGATATTTATTTATACTAAAATCTTGATATAACTTATTTCATATAGAAGGTGGGATGAGTTATTAAGGTTTTAATCATGATTATAATCCTATAACTATAATATGTTTAGTTCAAGAGATTAGGTGGGTTATCCTGGTATAAACTTTTAAATTAAAGTTATCATGCGTTTGGTTAAAAGTATTAGCTAAAATTGATAATATTTGTATAGCAAAATCTTGACATAAGTTATCTCATATAAAAGGTAGAATAATTTATCCAAATAATAATCCTAATTATAATCAAGGATTGTAATCCTGTGCTATCTAGGTTTTGAACCAACCAAACCCGTATCAGCAAAGCAATTTTGTATACGGTAAAAATCGGTTAGTCCTTCGTACCAACTCGTTTAAATGGTAATACATTGGATCGGAGAAGCGTCTTCATATTATTAGGTTGAGGTTCGATGTCATATCACCAAGCTTTGAGCCCTAGGGATCCATCAATGTCGAGCTCGATGTCATTATCGAGATCGAGTCAATATCGAGAGATCGAGTCAAGACCGAGAGCTCGAGTCAATATCGAGCTCATAGACAAGAGTCGTTGCAATCCCACTAGAGGAGAGAATCCTGACAGGAATTATGGAAAAAATAATTTATCATGGGTCTCCCACTATTGTAGTTTTAATTATATCTAAAAGTAAGATCTCTCTACTATAAAGGGGATGGTTATTATTTATGTAAGGACCAAGCTTTTACTTACATTGTAACTAAAAGACCATACATTCCTATATTGAAGGGTTATTTTTTTGGGCTTTATAGATTGATTCATCTTGCGTAGTCCTTAAATCAACCTCTTTCCAACCTTGTGTATTTTTCATTCTTTACAATCCGCATTTGATACTTCTAATTTATCCTTACGGTTTGTGTTAAGTTATACCACATATCCTTAGAACTACGTATAAATTTAACTCTATCCATTTTTCGGGTAAACAGTTTGGCGCCCACCGTGGGGCTAATGATAACAGTGATTATTTTATACGAATATGCAAAAACACGCCGTTTTGCGCTTGTTGCCGGAAGTATCTTTGATTTCGGACTTGCAACGACTAAACTATCAATTAAATGGCCTTACATATCGACAACGAAGTTGGTCTTCAAGATTAAAACAACAACTTGACACCTAGTACTGAAAGGCCGCTTGTCAATGCCATTGGAGCTCGAATCGACGTGCCGATAGACATTAATTCGCATGTGGCCATTGAGGCGAACCTACATTCTAAACCTAAAAGTAGCATACATGGTGGCACTCGATCTGTCGCTTGAGATACCCATAATGTTGAGGAAAACGACATCAGCTTGCATATGATTATCGAAATGTTGCAAGATCAACAGGCAGTGATAGCTCAGTTGCAGAGTCAAACCAAGATACAGAGCAGGCCGGAGCCCAGTCAACCCCGAGAAATCGCCCTTACAACGGAACCAGCCATAGTGAAATCAAATGAGTAAGAGTTAGGGACTAATCCCGAAATTGCTAAGATGTTCGAAGAACTGACCAAACGAATAGAATCGGGAGAAAGGAGGATTGAAGCAAACGACAAAAAGGTGGAAACATACAACTCCATGGTTGATCAGATCCCGGGAGCAGAAGGGCTTTGATTCCAAACGATTTATACAAAATCATTTCCCCCCAAGCGTAGCTCCTAAACCGATCCCAAAGAAGTTCCGCATGCACGAGATTCCTAAATATAACGTAACTACTGACTCCAACGAACATGTCACCTCATACACATGTGCCATCAAAGGGAATGATCTAGAGGATGATGAGATCGAATCCGTATTATTGAAGAAATTCGGTGAAACCCTGTCAAAGGGAGCAATGTTATGGTATCATAATTTCCCATCTAATTCTATTAATTCTTTTGCTATGCTTGCAGATTCCTTCGTAAAAGCACACGCCGGGGCCATAAAAGTCGAGACCAGGAAGTCGGACCTCTTCAAGGTAAGACAAAAGGATAACAAGATGCTAAGGGAGTTCGTATCTCGTTTTCAAATGGAATGAATGGATCTGCCACCAGTCACAGATGATTAGGATGTTCAGGCTTTCACTCAAGGTTTGAACGAACGAAGTTTGACAGCTTCACGGCGGTTGAAGCATAACCTAATCGAGTACCCAACTATCACTTGGGCCGACATGCACAATCGGTACCAATCAAATATTAGAGTCGAAGATGAATAGTTGGTGTCCGAACCCACTGCTCGAAGGGATATCAATTGAGAACAAGGTCCGATCAGGGACCGATACCGACCGTATAATGGAAACCATAGAATCAATGAATCGAGACGTAACCCCAGACAAAGAAACAAAAGAAGTGATCGAGGTCAAGGGTTTCAGGGGATGATGAATAGAAGTTGGTTTGACAGGCCTACCGGATCTAAGGAAGCACTACAGTTATCGGGGTATAACTTTAGCATTGATGCATCTGCCAATGTGTCGGCTATCGGAAGCATAAAAGACACTAAACGGCCTCGACCAATGCAGACCGATATTGCCTAGAGGAATTCCAATCAAATGTGCAAATATCATAGCACCCATGGCCACAGAACGGAAGATTGCAGACAACTAAGAGAGGAGGTAGCTCAGTTATTTAATAAAGGGCACCTTCGAGAATGTTTAAGCGACAGGGCGAAGAATCATTTCAAAAATAGGGATTTCGTCAAACAAAGCGAATAAGAAGAACCACAACACGCCATCCACATGATCATCGGTGGCATCGATACCCCTCAAGGGCCGATGCTTAAATGCACTAAGACATCGATTATGAGAGAAAAGCGACCTCGAACTCAAGATTATGCACCCATAGGAACTTTGTCCTTCAATGATGAAGATGTAGAAGGAGTCATACAACCACGTAATGATGCACTGGTAATATCCGTACTTATGAATAAAACTAAAGTTAAGTGTGTGTTAATTGATCCAGGTAGCTTGGCCAACATCATTAGATCAAATGTTGTAGAACAACTCGGTCTGCAGGACCAGATCGTACCCGCAACTCTGGTTCTAATTGGATTTAATATGGCATGTGATACCATAAAAGACGAGATAATTTTGCCGATAAACGTGGCCGAGACCATCTAGGAAACGAATTTCCACGTAAACTAAGGCGACATGAGGTACAACACCCTTTTTGGAAGGCCATGGATCCACAACATGAGAGTTATACCTTCGACCCTACACGAGGTTCATAAATTCCCAACAGCGAGGGGAGTCAAAATAGTATACGGAGAACCGCAAAAGAAATATTTGGCGTCGAGGAAGCGAATCCGATATCCTTACCTTCGTCAATAAAGGGACCAGACTCAAAAGGGGAACGAGATGGAAGATNGAGGTTCATAAATTCCCAACAGCGAGGGGAGTCAAAATAGTATACGGAGAACCGCAAAAGAAATATTTGGCGTCGAGGAAGCGAATCCGATATCCTTACCTTCGT
>AWOL01S0101918.1:0-14428 GCA_000715115.1 Nicotiana otophora
GTACCTTTCAGCTTTATCTAGAAGCAATTGTATTAGGTATTCTGAGTATTCAAGTTAGAGTTAGCTTGAAGTTGTCGCAACAGTTAGAGGTTGACTGCCACAACAGGATTAGAGTTAATCCTTAGGTTTACAAAGAGTTTTGTAAATGTTGTTTTGGCTCAGTGATTTAGTGAAGTGTTGGAAAAAATCCTACTGAGTAGTAGGTCGTGGTTTTTTTACCTTTTGAGTCGTGTGTTTTACACGTACAAATATTTGTGTTCTTTACTTTCCGCATTTACTATTTCTGCAATAGTAGTATAAGGAACACTTAGAAGAACCAGGTCCTTCTATAATTTGTGCACGCGAAAATTGGATACCACACAAATTACCCCTCTTGTGTGGTATTGGAGTATAAAACATCACTTATTTTTTGACACCATGTTCTTACGTCACGAATGTATCTACTCAGTTGGATCTTTCTTATTAACTTCGTGATCTAAAAAACAAAATGTAGTACATGTTTTATGAGATTTCAAATTAGGGCGTAGGCCTTAGTCTTTTCGAGCCAGGTAGGAGATTCATGCAATTAATCCATTCTTAATACATTTTAAAAATCACAACAATCTTTTTTCTACTCAAACAATGAGCACTGATAGAGAAAGATATGTCTAGACCAACCTACTTACTAGTAGGCTGTGCCAACTCAACGTTATCAAGCGTAATTCCATAAGTAGAGTATGGAGAAGGTGGGTATCCTAACTTGTGTGCGATAAATAGATTGTTTCTGATAGACCTTCGGCTCAATAAAAGTATTTTCAAAATATGTTTAAAAAGTACAAGAGTAGAAAAAAATATTATGATGAAAATACTAAAGAAAAAAAGTATTGGCAATAAAATAGTAAAGATAACCAAAGTAAAAAAAATAAAAATAGTAGTAATAAATTTGAAAAATTAGATAATAATAGAATAAATAACAATCTATCTATATATAATAGGAGAGGCAAAGACACCATAGTATGCCAAGTGGCAACATAATAAAAAGTCACTTGGCAATTTTAGGACAAAGTTAGTTAGGTTAGGTAAAAATTAGTTTTCTTTTGAATTTAAATTTTAAAAAATGAAATTATGCATTATTTATTATTAATGATTAGTTACTATTTTTGAGTTTGAATTTAAATATAGAATAAAAGTCTAATTTGAATTTGAAATAATTACAAGCAACATAGTGAAAAAATCTATTTATATATAATAGGAGAGGCAAAGACACCATAGAATGCCAAGTGGCAACATAATAAAAAGTCACTTGGCAATTTTAGGACAAAGTTAGTTAGGTTAGGTAAAAATTAGTTTTCTTTTGAATTTAAATTTTAAAAAATGAAATTATGCATTATTTATTATTAATGATTAGTTACTATTTTTGAGTTTGAATTTAAATATAGAATAAAAGTCTAATTTGAATTTGAAATAATTACAAGCAACATAGTGAAAAAATCTATTTATATATAATAGGAGAGGCAAAGACACCATAGAATGCCAAGTGGCAACATAATAAAAAGTCACTTGGCAATTTTAGGACAAAGTTAGTTAGGTTAGGTAAAAATTAGTTTCTTTTTGAATTTAAATTTTAAAAAATGAAATTATGCATTATTTATTATTAATGGTTAGTTACTATTTTTGAGTTTGAATTTAAATATAGAATAAAAGTCTAATTTGAATTTGAAATAATTACAAGCAACATAGTGAAAAAATATAAAAATCAAAACTTTATATTGAAAATCTATCTATATATAATAGGAGAGGCAAAGACATCATAGTGTGCCAAGTGGCAACATAATAAAAAGTCACTTGGCAATTTTAGGACAAAGTTAGTTAGGTTAGGTAAAAATTAGTTTCCTTTTGAATTTAAATTTTAAAAAATGAAATTATGCATTATTTATTATTAATGGTTAGTTACTATTTTTGAGTTTGAATTTAAATATAGAATAAAAGTCTAATTTGAATTTGAAATAATTACAAGCAACATAGTGAAAAAATATAAAAATCAAAACTTTATATTGAAAATCTATCTATATATAATAGGAGAGGCAAAGACATCATAGTGTGCCAAGTGGCAACATAATAAAAAGTCACTTGGCAATTTTAGGACAAAGTTAGTTAGGTTAGGTAAAAATTAGTTTCTTTTTGAATTTAAATTTTAAAAAATGAAATTATGCATTATTTATTATTAATGGTTAGTTACTATTTTTGAGTTTGAATTTAAATATAGAATAAAAGTCTAATTTGAATTTGAAATAATTACAAGCAACATAGTGAAAAAATATAAAAATCAAAACTTTATATTGAAAATCTATCTATATATAATAGGAGAGGCAAAGACATCATAGTGTGCCAAGTGGCAACATAATAAAAAGTCACTTGGCAATTTTAGGACAAAGTTAGTTAGGTTAGGTAAAAATTAGTTTCTTTTTGAATTTAAATTTTAAAAAATGAAATTATGCATTATTTATTATTAATGGTTAGTTACTATTTTTGAGTTTGAATTTAAATATAGAATAAAAGTCTAATTTGAATTTGAAATAATTACAAGCAACATAGTGAAAAAATATAAAAATCAAAACTTTATATTGAAAATCTATCTATATATAATAGGAGAGGCAAAGACATCATAGTGTGCCAAGTGGCAACATAATCTTCTATCTATATATAATAGGAGAGGCAAAGACATCATAGTGTGCCAAGTGGCAACATAATAAAAAGTCACTTGGCAATTTTAGGACAAAGTTAGTTAGGTTAGGTAAAAATTAGTTTCCTTTTGAATTTAAATTTTAAAAAATGAAATTATGCATTATTTATTATTAATGGTTAGTTACTATTTTTGAGTTTGAATTTAAATATAGAATAAAAGTCTAATTTGAATTTGAAATAATTACAACTTAGTAAAAAAATATAAAAATCAAAACTTTATATTGAAAATAAAATAGAAGAAAAGTCTAATTGCTTATCCTATATAATCTATCTATATATAATAACAACAACAACAACAACAACAACAACAACAATCCAGACTAGTGGGGTCTGGGGAGGGTAGTGTGTACGCAGACCTTACCCCTACTATGAGGTAGAAATGTTGTTTTCAATAGACCCTCGTCATCCTTCCCTCTAAGAACTCCCCATCTTGCTCTTGGGGTGACTCGAACTCACAACCTCTTGGTTGGAAGTGGAGGTTGCTTACCATCAGAGCAACCCCTCTTGTCAAAACACCATAGTAAGCTAAGTCACAACATAAGAAAAAATAACTTCGCAATTTTAGGACAAAGTTAGTTAGGTTAGGTAATAGTTAGTTTCTTTTTGAATTTATATTTTAATAAAATTAAATTATGCATTATTTATCATAAAGTCTAATTCTTATTCCATATCTATCTATATATAATAGGAGAGGCAAAGACACCATAGTATGCCAAGTGACAACATAATAAAAAGTCACTTGGCAATTTTAGGACAAAGTTAGTTAGGTTAGGTAAAAATTAGTTTCTTTTGAATTTAAATTTTAAAAAATCTTCTATATATAATAGGAGAGGCAAAGACACCATAGTATGCCAAGTGACAACATAATAAAAAGTCACTTGGCAATTTTAGGACAAAGTTAGTTAGGTTAGGTAAAAATTAGTTTCTTTTGAATTTAAATTTTAAAAAATCTTCTATATATAATAGGAGAGGCAAAGACACCATAGTATGCCAAGTGACAATATAATAAAAAAGCCACTTTGTAATTTTAGGACAAAGTTAAGTAGGTTAGGTAAAAATTAGTTTCTTTTTGAATTTAAATTTTAAAAAATGAAATTATGCATTATTTATTATTAATAGTTAGTTACTCTTTTTGAGTTTGAATTTAAATATAGAAGAAAAGTCTAACTTTAATTTGAAATAATTACAAGCAACATAATGAAAAATATAAAAATCAAAAATTTATATTGAAAATAAAATAGAAGAAAAGTCTAATTGCTTATCCCATATAATCTATCTATATATAATAGGAGAAGCAATTAAAGACACCATAGTAAGCCAAGTCGCAACATAAGAAAAAAATAACTTCTCAATTTTAGGACAAAGTTAGTTAGGTTAGATAATAGTTAGTTTCTTTTTGAATTTATATTTTAATAAAATTAAATTATGCATTATTTATCATAAAGTATAATTCTTATTTCATATAATGTAGAAAAAAATTCTAAAAATATTGATACATTTTATACAAAATAATAAAAGAACGTATATTAGGACGAAGTAAAAAATGTAAAAATTAAAAATTTATACTGAAACTAAAATAGAAGAAAAGTATAATTTCTTATACCATATAATGTAAAATAATCAAAATATTGATACATTTTATACAAAATAATAAAAAAATATATATATTTTTTAGACGAAGTAAGAAATATATATTATCTATGTTATATTAAAGGAGGTATCTATATATTATATATTATATATTATATATTATATTATCTATACATAATAAAAGAAGAGGCAAAGATATCATATTAAACCAAGTGACAGCAAAATAAAAAATCACTTAGCAATTTTAGGACAAAAAAATTATTTTCGTAAGATTTAGCCAAATATCAAGATACTTCAAAATATTCTCCGCGCAACGCGCGGGTATAAATACCAGTAATGATAATAAAGAGATGGTGGAGCAGATAAGGTGCTCTAATCTAGAACCATATTCTCCCAGAGAGAAAATTCGTTTAACTGACTACTAATCTTATACCCCAATTCTCGACCTTCATGCTCTCCTATAAAGGGTCATATGCTTGAGGTGGATCATTGAGTTGAAAGGACCCAAAGGTGACCCAAGTTATTGAGTTGAACTGGATCACATGCTTGAGTGAAGGCCCGGCCCATGTCCACTTTGAGAGTTTTTAGCCCAATATTGACTGGGTAAACAACGACTACATAGCCGTTGCACCCAAAAAATTGGTCCCCAATTTAAGTCCTTTTTGTGGTGGTGGGCTTTGGATTCTGTTCCGTAACGGTAAGGAAATCCTCTTTTAACCAACTCCCACTTTTGAAACCAATTGAATGTGACTCTTTGCCTGAATAAGACAACAGACTTCCAACTGCCTGCTGCTAGTTTCTTCTTTCCAAACTCCGTTAATTTGAAATTCCAGTTTTACCCTCCCTCTCAAATTATCTTTTTGTTGTTTTAAATTTCAAGAATATAACTGATTTTATTTTGAATAGATTTCATCAAATGGAAATATACTAATTTCAACATAAAACACTAACAAAAAATGAAATGCAATACAGATTTACAACTGTATTCCATCATGATTAAAATGATGGCCTAAGAAGCAAACTTGAGCTTTATTTTACATACTTCAATCAAAGGTGCATCCAGAATTTAATTAATAAGGGGTCCAGCTTTAAGTTATTTATCATTGCACTCATTGTACGATTAAATTATGAGTTCAAAGTAATACTTATTTAGATTTTAGTAAGTTTTTACATATAAATTTATACTCGAGTCGAAAGTTATAGGTTTAGTTGAACTCGTAGGCGAAATGCTATATTTTTACCTGACTGCAATATTACAAATTCAACAACAACAACAAAGTCAGTGTAATCCTACAAATGGGTTATGAAGAAAATAATTTGTATGCAGACCTTACTCATACCTTTAAGAAGACAGAGAGGTTGTTTCCAGTAATGCAATACTACTAATTTGAATCTAGTAATTTCATAATGGTTTTTACTCAATTAAATTCATTTCTTCCTCAGATATAAAAAAAAATGATAAGACAAAAGCAAACTACTAACTTACCTCTAAAGTTAACAATATAATAGTATAAATAAACAATTTTCATACAAAAAGCGGGCATTCCATTTTTAATGTTTTCCTTTTTCTTTCCTAATCCTTAGAAATAAATTTTAAGAAAAAAATGCATTTGAAAATTTGAAATACTATAGAAGTACTAATAATGGCAAAATCGAGACATCACCAAAATTTAACATTTCCGTCAAAAGTCCAAAACGGTAGAGAGCAACCGACACGTCAACAGTATCACCGAACGTAAAGTCCAAACAGTTTCCGTTTTAAAACGTCCAAAAAAGACCCCGTCCGTTTATCAGTCGTTTTCTTCGTTTCTCTCTAATTGTCTCTCTTTACACTCCACTCTCCCACCATTTCCATATTCTCCATTTTTCACACTCCATCTCTAAGCCTTGAATCTCACTATTCCAAAATGTCGTCTTCACCGGAGCTCCGGTCACCGGCGAAAACTAACGGTGATACGAGGAAAATTCTTGGGCCGGGCGGAAACCGGGTCAGAGATTTAGAAGAGCAGAAGAGGAAAAAGGAAGGAGTAAAAAAACCCGAGAGGCCTAAGAAGTCAACAGTTTCACAGACAGTTGTGCGGGTGCGAAGCAATGGGTCAGTTGATAGTTCTTCCTCGGAGTCATCAACTATAAAAGCTGTGAATTCAAAGAGAGGAGTTGAAAGGAATGGTGTGAAAAAACCCGCTAAAGTTGTTGCTCAAGGAGTTGAAGCAGCTGAGGCTTTGGCCCCTTTGGTTCTAGTTCCGCTTAAGCGTTGTGATTGGATAACACCTAACTCGGGTAAATTTTAATTTTTAACCCCGTTTCTGCTATTCCATTTTTCTTTGTGTATGTCATTATGTGTGTGAGAGAAGTGAAAAGTTGTCTGCTTTACGTATTTTCGAGTTGAAATTTAATGAATTTTGTTCAGTTGCAACGTGCGAAACTAAGTTACAAGTTTATAGTGATAATTACATAGCAGGATAGCTCGAAGTTTAATGAGGATCGTTTGCTGGTTGGTCTTTATTCATAGTGCTTCAATGTAAGAAATTGGATCGCGTAAATTAGCAAGTAGGGATAAGTGGGAGATTTAGAACAAGGCGAATCATTGAGCAATGATTTCGACTATTAGGAATATACCAAGTAAGCAGCGCAAACCTTGAGATATACATTAAGGTTGGAGAGAAATGTCAATTAAGTTTGGTGATTTTATCAAAAAGACACTAATTTACCCAACATTTTCTATTTATCCACACCCAAATCGAAAATTAAAGAACTTTCTCATGACTAAGAAAGTTATAGAACAAGGAAGCTGCACCAAAGTTGCAGAATTTGGTGCAACATGTCCGCAAGACCGCAATAGATGTAGATGATAGTTTGGCTATTGTTGATTTTATTAGCTCATTGCATAGTTTGTAATGGCCTTTTTCTTTTGGTTGTAACTTCTCCCAGCATTCTCTTTATGCTGATTTAACAATGAAAGTTACTCTTTACCTATTAAAAAAAGATAAGGAAGTTACAGAACATCAACTCTAATCGTTAGGATTTTATCTATATAGGTAATACCGTAATAGTGACTGATCTAAATGAGGAGAAAAAGGCTTGATCCTTGTAATGAAGTGAAGATGCAATATCCTTTGCAAGCTCAAGTGTTGTGAGTATCAAAAGGTAAGCAAGTCTAAGGACAGTTGACCTTGAACTTCTGCTAGAAATTTTCTTCCATGAGGCTGTTCCACGTGAGTTGATGCACTGTGACCACAGACGTTGGAGGAGCAAGGCAAAGACCCTGCAGTTTTCCCTCCTCCACACTAGGGTATTAATGACTCTAATTGCCAACCCGTAGCTCTTTGGCAGAGGGATGCCTTTATAATGCTATAAAAATGGATTAAGTTCTTAAAACAATGATCAAAGCAAGAGCGGAGTGCGAGGAAAAGGCTTTTGTTTTGAAACTTTTACAATCCCACACATTATGTATGGGCTGCAATATCCTTATATGGTCTTTGGATATACTCATCACTTGAGCTAGTTTTTGCTTTTGAGTTAGGCCCAAGGTCAATTTTCTTTATATGTATTAGTGGCAGACCCATCGTAATCTTGGGATTTCTAATGTTTGACTACCTATGCTATGTCACTTCATGCTCTAGATGTCCAGACTTGGGCGGGTCCCGTACAAGGAGGTGCTAGAATCCCTCATAGGTTAAGTATTGGGCAATCTTTACCGCTTGACCTATCTTTTAGAGTTGAGTTAGGACAAGGTTCCTTTTCTTACAGAAATATTGTGACCTTAGCTAAAATAAAAAGTTTGGCCTCTCGTACTCTAACGTAGGGAGCACAATCTTTTGGAAATCATATTTCCCTTTTCCTTTTAGAAGGAAAATAGTGTGGCATCCGACTCTTGGTAGACACAAATATAGTTGATAAATCCATGTTCTGTTTTTAATCTTTTGTTTTTGGTTTTTGGTAGATAGGTTATAGTAGTGTTGCTTGTTAGTTGATTTCATCTTCTAGCCTTGGCTGATAGTTTTTGGATTCAAGCATCAACAATTCTGAGGTTATCTACTTTGACGACCCTCTACTTTCTTATATTTGCAAATATCTCCTTCTAACTTTTCTACTATAAAAGGCATTAACTATAAATGTTCTTGCTTACTGATAGTGATGAAGAACAAATAGAAGCTGAAAATGGATGAGAACATGGGCGTTACCTGCAAATATAATTCTACGGGCTATACTGATAATGCTAAGTTGAGATTTGGCAGACGCAGATCACTAAATGACGCTTCTCTACCTCCGACATTGAGGTTAGGGGTTCGAATCACCAGGATAGAAAAGTGAGAAAATGGTGTTGTTGACTCATGGGTAAAGGGGGGGGGGTTTTGGGGGTCGGTTTGCCATATTAAAAAACATAAAATTAGATGGTCGAGGAAGTTTGTGTATGACATGGTCATGACTCAGAAGGTTTAGTATTATTTCCATATTAGAGGTCAATGTGCTTCACCATTAATAGGCATTTCGAAGGGGTTTTGGGGGTTGGTTTGCCATATCAAAATATATAGAATCAGATGGTCGAGGAAGTTTGTGTATGACATGGTCATGACTCAGAAGGTTTACTGTTATTTCCAGATTAGAGGTCAACGTGCTTCACCATTAATAGGCATTTCAGAGTGACATATGTATTATCTGTCTATGCTAATTTTGCAATTTGGCAATAGAATCATGTTGCTAGAAGAATTTATTTGGAAAAAGGAACTTTTCGCAACAAACATTTCATATCTTTCCAAAAGTTCTGAATCACGTTTTGACTTTGGAAGTTTTGGTTATGCATGGAAAATCCAGGGAATCGACATCCCCCAAACCATTAGACTTCCAGAGAAGAGGAGTCCGATCGCCATTAAAACCCTTCTCGGAAACCGAGGAAATATCCTACCCAATTCCGATATCGGGTAGGATTCACCAGCCGCTAGTCATAGCACATAGGACAACAGTAGTATGAATGGGACAAAAACTATTCGACCTCTTTCAGGAAATGGCCTTACACACGAGGACACTGGCTGATCCCGCCGAGAGGAGCAAAGGAAGGTCTCTTTCGCCTACGAGCATAAGAAAGGAGTCTTGTACAAAGGGTTG
This sequence comes from Nicotiana otophora, assembly GCA_000715115.1. NCBI lineage: Eukaryota > Viridiplantae > Streptophyta > Magnoliopsida > Solanales > Solanaceae > Nicotiana > Nicotiana otophora. The sequence goes on from AWOL01S0101918.1 coordinate 9,421, forward strand.
GAAAGAAGGCTTTTACCTTATTTTAGGTGGGTTAGTGCGTATCTATTCGGGCGGAGGCGAATAATGAAAAGACAAATAGGAACTAATGATGCCAACCAACTCGACAAAGACATTCAGATATGAAAAAGATAAAGAAAGACGTGTTAAGCTTGTGTTTTCCCAGCTGACTCGCACACGACCGTCTTTTTCTCGATTGAAGAGTCGGACTCCCTGACATTGCCTTTGCATCGCAAGAAGGAAGAAGGCTCTATGCCGAAAGATAAAAGGATGTTGCATGTATAAGTCCAAAAGAGCTATGATGACTCTCGAAATGGAATTGGAAGAGCAAGATGGGCTAGGGCTGGCACATTAACAGGATATTCAATTTGTGATAACGATGATGGATAAACCAGATAATAATCTTACTTGTCCCCAACGCTAAAGTACCGGGCATTTTCAGGGACTAGCCCGCTTCCACTCTTTTTTTTTTCTTTCGAAAAGACAAGGAGGATTAAAGAAGGCCATCATTAAGGAAAACAAGGCAATAGCTTCGGTTAAAGCAAATCCCAAAATAGCATAACCTAATAATTATTTTGCCAATGAATGATTTCTCGCAACAGAATTGAGGAACTGATATTATGTCAAATTTCCCTAAATTCATTTTCACTTTATATAACAGAAGTTGAAGGAATGTTTTTCATGTCGGCCAATACCAATTAGTTAGGATTAGTTTTGGTACTATTACCTTGTCAAACAAAAAAGGATTGAGTTTTAGTATGTTTACTTTAAGCGCACGTCTTTCTAAGAGTCTTTTAATCCTCTTAGAGGTTTTTACACTAGTAGAAAATATAGAAATTTTTTGGCACTTCTTATTTTTATGGTGTACAATTTAATATTAAGATGAGCTTAAATGGAGCTACATGGACTATGATGATTCATATCGCCAACCCCAACTTGCTTAAACTATGGCACAATTGTTGTTGTTGTTGTTTAGTCTAAAAAGGACATCAAGGGATGCGCTTCGCTCATGGCAAGGCATGGGGCCAAGCAAACCATCAAAGAACAGATCAGACATTATTCGTTTCGGTTAATGAGAACCTTACATGGATTGAAATTGTATATTACTAGAAGTGTACCTATCTATATATTGGAACTCTCTTGTAGATAGACAGCTCAACCTAAGGTGGTAGTGAATCTAGTGAGACATTAAGGGTTTTTTAGTAGTTTTATGAGTTGTCTTGGCCATAATTTGTGCATGTAGGTAATTGGAAACAATTTCTTCTCTCGTTCGTTTTTCTTACTATGTGATAGATCTTATTTGCAAATATTTTTTTTGGCAAGACCTTCCAATTGAATAATGATTGTAGCTATTAATTGGTCTATTTAGATTCACATTTTTCCTCTGCAAGCAAGCAGTGGAAGCTTAATGGAGCTAATTAGTGAATACTTGAAGTTGTCCAACTTTCTGAAATGGAGAATGACAAACAGTTAGACTGCAAAACTACTGTATCATGTCCTCTAGTTTTGTCGAGACGCTATTGCAGTAATTCTTAAGGAGATTATTTTGTTGGACCAAATAACCAACCAGCAGTAACCTAATTCTGTTATTCTCTGTTTTACAGAACCCCTGTATATTTCTTTCCATGATGAAGAATATGGAAACCCAGTTTATGATGATACAAAGCTATATGAACTACTTGCCCTGTCACAAGCATTGGCAGAAATGACCTGGCCTGCAATCCTTAATAAGAGACATATATTCAGGTTCACCATTAAAGATCATCTCTCCAAGCTTCAAAAGTAAATGTCCATATGTGTGAAATAACTTATATTGCATCTTTCAGGAAGATGTTTGACAACTTTGATCCATCATCTCTTGCAAATGTTAATGAGAAAAAGTTGCGGTCGCTAACAGAAAGTGGAAAATCATTGCTATCTGAACCTAAGATACGTGCAATTGTAGAGAACGCAAAGCATTTCCAGAAGGTAAAGAGAACTTCTACCGTATACCTTTAGATCTGGAATGGCAAAACTGATCTTGAACCCCTCTGCTCTTTCAAATATAGAGGTTTTTTGGCGTGCTTCTCAACTCCCATAGCGGGGTGAAATCTATGTGAACGGATTCATGATTTAACGTATATGTAACTTCATTCAAGTGATTATTATTTTATGTATTTAGAAGGAATAACAAGTCAACTTTTACTACATAGTCCAAAAACACACCAAGAGTAAATGAAACTTTAGTGGTATAAATTTTTCACTAAAACAAATAATAAAATATCTTTGTATGAACATGTCAACTATTCCTCGATCCGTTGCCTATCTGGTGCATACTCACTGGTGCTGCTGTCAAATATCTTCCTGTCTTGCAGATTCAGCAGGAGTTTGGTTCCTTCAGCAACTACTGCTGGCGATTTGTAAATCACAAACCAATAAAAAGTGGATTTCGCTACGCGCGTCAAGTACCGGCTAAAACACCAAAATCAGAACTTATGAGTAAGGACTTGATGAAAAGAGGCTTTCTTTGCGTGGGACCAACAGTTGTGTATTCATTCATGCAAGTTGCGGGTATAGTTAATGATCATCTCATTACATGCTTCAGATACAATGAATGTAACAACAATAATGTCAAACAGCAGTCACAAACCAAGTTAGTAAAGATAGACACACAAGGGGACCCTGCTGAGAACACTCAATTTGTTATATGAGTCATGGCCATTTGAGTTTGACATAGCTGATATCCTCTGTGGATTTGTATTACTAATAGTCTTGACATACATTTAACCAACAGGAGTCTAGTTACATGAGTGTTAGTGTGATTTATAGTCTTTCCAGCTTTGCCAAGTGTGTATTTAGAAACTTTCTAACTTTTGTATTTTTCATTTATGAAGGGATTGAAGGTTGTATTTGTAACTATACTACTATGGTGTCTGCTTATTTCCAAGATTTGATGATACTAGTAAATATTTCTTCATAAAGCTTCCCATTTTTGCTCAGCCATTTATTTTCAGAGAATTGCAATAAGCTTGGGGCAGATTGGCCCTCATGTCTATCTCGCGCACGCATTTTCCACAGGTGCAAGTGCATAGATAGCCATTCTCAAGGATGCTATTTAGATATTAGTCAGTATTACTTATTTTGTCCTGAAATTTTAAACTAAAAATCTTAACTTCAGGATACTTTTGTCCCAAAAAATTGAACTAAAAAATTAAAATTCAGGATATACTGGCTAATTCGTAGCAGCCCGTTAGAATGACCTGGGGTCATTTCTACCAAAAATTCACCATGTTTTCCTTTCGGCTCAATTCTTGTGCGCATGAGCCCAACTTCTTTACTAACTTTTTAGTTTTTACTAGCTCACAGAAAAGATAATTATTTATAAAGTGGACAAAAATATTTAATTTTAACCAATGAGGCCTTCAGAGATATTATTCACTTTTTCCCCAACATTACTACCCCTTATGCTGTCAATTAAATCCATCAACTTTGCATTGATATATATATATACTAATCTTAGGGTACGCGCTTTGCACGTGTACCTATATCAATAAATATATAATTTTTAAAATTATATAAATATTTTTAAAATTATTGACGGAGCTAGCTTAATGAGATTAACATTCGTTATTTTTACGAATTTATAATTTTTAATATTTATTCAATAACTCAAACAAATCATTTAATAATATTTACGTAATTTTTAAAAAATATATATTTATTGATATAGGTACGTGCAAATGATAGAAGATACAAATTATTTTCGATCTTTTTTCCTATTCGAACAATATATTATTCTCTTTGTCAATTTGTGTAATATTTAATAATTAAAATATATATATAGTTAGGTACCAAATCTCTTACTTTTAGTAGTATATCATATTACAATTACAAGTTCCCCAATATAAGAAGAATGAATGTGAAATATATTTCTATTGAAATTGCCGTCGAATATACAAGGAAAAGAATTTTCCCAAATAATTTATACTTTAAAGTCCTTAATATTAGGACATTTTACATAATTCAAATAAGGAAAGATTTAATAATACAATAACAACAACAACCCAGTATAATCTCACTAGTGGGGTCTGGGGAGGCTAGTGTGTACGCAGACCTTACCCCTACCCTGGGTAGAGAGGTTGTTTCCGATAGACCATCAGCTTCCTCCCTCCAAGAACTCTCACATTGCTCTTGGTAAGTCCTATATATTAGAATAATAACTAAATTACAATTCTGTCTAATGAAAAATTTATTTTTAAAAGTTAAAAAGGACGAATGTCATTCGCGAACGTTTTTTATACTTTTAATATATATGTATATATATATTTGATGTTGTTTGAAAACTGTTTGACATAACCACATGTTTGAGAATATTGTCTGTCTGCTATCTTGATATTGCTAAATAGGGGCAAAAGGGCAAAATATATAGGAGCAAGCAAGACATGTGGAAAAAAACCGCGTATGAGAAAAATAATGATAAGGCAACTGTAGGAGAACATGTGTTATACAGTAATACAGAACCCCACATTCAGACATCAAGTCGTGGTCTTGTACATTAGATCGGTTAAGCAACCATTTGTTTAATCTTTTCTTCTTTGTCTGTCCTAATGTTGATAACAAACGTGTGCATGAACATGCCATGATTTTTAGATAGTAGTTTACTAATGGGGCCATAGAGGAGAACAAAGAAAATTCAANCAGAGGAGAACAAAGAAATTTCAAGAATTTTGATTTGATGGTCAAAGACTTCAAACTTATTGACATCCATCTTGTTATAGACAATCATTACGGAGAGACGATGGTATGGTCTAAGTAGCCGGAACCAAAATAATGAGTTTTTTTATTTTAAGATATAAAAATAGGTGGAAAATAAATTTAGTGACCAAAATACATATATCGTGCTTTTCAAGGATGATATACTTTAAAGGTCATTTGCCCGTTAATGTATAGCGCCTTTTAAAAGGGCGTTATACGTGAATATGAAAAGACGGGTAAGTATAGCGCTGTTTATTAAGGCGTTATAGTATAGCGC
>AWOL01S0101938.1:3673-31640 GCA_000715115.1 Nicotiana otophora
ACTTTAGGTACACATATGAGCAATTAAGAGTCTTAAAAATATTGAGATTCTCTCACAGAATTTGGCATACTATCTTTCATTGAAATACGACTCAAGGCCATAACCTTTTAATATGTAACCCATACTTTGAAACTTACGGAAACATTATGGAATTCAATTCCAAGAGAGAAAGTTTAGCCAACATACCTCAATCGAGCTTCCTTAACTCTAGAATGATCCGGAATTCTTAGCAATCCCAATCTATTTTGAGACATAACAAAATTGAACCATAATTAGGAAGATATTCATGGTCTTAGCCCATTTGAGCATTTTATCAGACACTAGGTGTGCAAATTTAACCACAAGGTTCTCCTACAAGATTTCCTTCACTCCACAACCCAATCCTTACTTATTTCGGCTCAACAATCTTCCCACCATTCTTAATTGTACATGCATGTATAAATAATAATCTCATGCCCATGAATCATACTCCTAATCAACCATCTTCTACCTAAATTCGAAATTGAAAACTAGGGTATGGAACCTTACCTCTTAGATGAAGAACTTATGGGATTTCCTTATTAATCTTCCAAAAACACTCTCCTGCTCTCTAAAACATCAGATTTTTGCTCAAAAATGACGCAAAGCGTGTATGTAACGAAGTAGGGTTGGGTTTTAAAAACCCAAAAATGGAGCTCTAGAACAGGTTCTGCGGTTGCATATGCGACCACATAATGGATATGCGGACCGCATATCGGTCGCATTATTACAGACCAAAACGATCAAAAGTATGCCCGTGTATGCGGTCCGCATAACTGTTATGCGATTACATAATGCACCGCATAACAGTTATGAGGTCACATAGCCAATTGCATAATTGTCCCCAGACTGGCCCTTCTCCTGCTCACTTCTGCGGCCATTATGCGACTCGCAGAGTGATTATGCGGTGGCATAATGGACCGCATAAACGCGCTTTTTTGCCAAAAATTTTTCTTTTCTTTCTGGTGCATTGTTCAACTTTAAAAGTCCGAACCGTGGCTCGCAAGCTCGCCGCGAAGATTTTATACTATCCTCAAACACGTATGCCTACTCCGGCACCACGAAACCTTGAATTCACTTGCGAAATTTACGGGGCTTTACACTGAAATACTTCAAATTTTTTGGGGTGTTACACGTAGTCTATCTGTAGTTCATCCAGTGTTCCATGTTTCCATGCTCGAAAAGTATCACAGTGATCCTTCCCATGTTTTAGATTACAGCTCAGTCTAATTGGACAAGGATTTGTCTTATGTCTCGGAGCCAGTGGCCATCTTGGCCAGGCATGTCTGAAAGTTGAGGTCAAAGAATATTGATTCAGTAAAGGTCAACCAGTCGAGGAGGAGACTTGGGAGACCAATCATGATATGCGTAGCCGTTATACTCATCTTTTCATCACTTCAAGTATGTCTCTATACTTGTTCAAGGACGAACGATTTTTATAACGGGTAGGACGTAATGATCCGGTCAGTTATTTTGATAATTTTAGCCCATTTACCCTATTTATTTCCTATTTTATGTTATATTGTGGTTATATGACTTGTCGGGTGGTTGGTTTTGGTTTCGGGTGAGTTTCGGAGTGAAATGGGACACTTAATCCCAAAGTTGAAAGCTTAAATTGAAAGAGTTGACTGGAGTTTGACTTTTGTGTAGACGACTCCGAAATGGAGTTTTGATGGTTTCGATAGCTTTGTATGGTGATTTTGGAATTAGGAGTGTGTCTGGATATTTATTTGGAGGTCCGTAAGTTGTTTTGGCTTAAATTGGTGAAAGTTAGAAAGTTGAAGGTTTGGAAGGTTGAGAAGTTTGACCGGGAGTTGGAATAGGTCTGTTATGTCAATTATGACTTGTGTGCAAAATGGTAGGTCAATTGGAGTTGGTTTGGTATATTTCGACATTAGTTTTAGAAGATAGAAGTTCATAAGTTCATTAGGCATGAATCAATGTGTGATTTGCGGTTTTAGTGTTTTTAATGTGATTTGAGGCTTCGAGCGAGTTCATATCGTGTTTTTGGATTTGTTGGTATGTTCGGATGGGGTCCCGGGGGCCCCAGTCGTGTTTCAGATTGACTTCGGATCTTTTGTTCTTTAAATGAGATTGCTAGTTTTCTGAGTTTCTGGTTTCCTTCATCGCGTTCGCGAAGATTATATTGCGATCGCGTAGAGTCCTCAGCGATTGATGGAGTTTTACTCTTCGCGTTCGCGAATTCAGGGATACGATCGCGATAGTTGGAGAGCTTGTGCATCGCAAACGCGTGAGTGGGACCGTGTTCGCATATAAAGAATGAGAGGCAGCGGAAAGGCATGCGATGTTCTTCCCGTTCGCGTGGCCTGGAGCGCGATTGCGTAAGCAGAGGAAGGCTGGTCACCGCGTTTGCGACTAAGTTCACGCAATCGCATAAGAGGTGTTTTGAGCAAGGAGAATATGTTCTCCGCGATCGCGAGTGTGTTTCCGCCATCGCGAGAATTTTTCCGCGATCGCGAGTGTTTTTCCGCGATCGTGTAAGGCAATAACAGGGCAGCAGTATTGTTCTATTTTTCATCTTTTGAGATAGAGACCTCGGTTTTGGGTGATTTATGAAGAGATTTTCAAGGCGTTGATTGGGATAAGTGATTCTAACTCAGATTTGGCTATTATACATGAATCAATCATTGTTTTTACCATTTAATTAGTGTTTTGAGTTGGAAAATTAGGGAAATCATGAGAACTTCATAAACTATATTTTGAGGAATTGATGGTCGATTCGAGATCGGAACTGAGTAATTTTAGTATGATTGGACTCATTATTGAATTGGTGTTCAGATTATTTAAGTTTGGTCGGCTTCTGAGACGTGATTTATAGGGTTGACCTTTTGAGTTGACTTTTTGTTTTTCTTTAAATATTGCAACTTTATTATCCGAACTAGTTTCCTATGGTTTGTATCTACCGTATAAGTTATTTGGCTAGATTTGAGCCGCTCAGAGTTGGATATTCACGGAAAAGGCTTAGTAGTGGATTGAGTTAGCGTGTTTGAGGTAAGTGTCTTACCTAAATTTGTGTGGGGAATCACCCCTTAGGATTTGTGTTGTTTTGTGTTTATTGCAATACGTGAAAGCCGTGTACGCAAGGTGACGAGTGGGTACACGAGCTAAAGGTGGTAATTGACCGGTTTAAGCTATGTAGATTCTTTTCATACCTTTAATTGAATTCATCATCGTTAATCTATCCTTACTTTCTTCACTTGACATTGTTAATACTTGTTTCATCTCTTACTTGTTATTTGCCCTTACATGCTTAGTGGAAGTTATTGTTTTCTCATTTTTTTGTTAAATACTTAATTGTTGAGTTACCTTACTTGAAGTTGTTATTTCTTGGAACATCTTATTGTTGAATTTTGGTATTGAAGTTGTAAAATCCATGATCACATTGAAGCAAAGTTGTAAATTGTTGAAATACCATCCTTGTTGAGTTATTCACTTTCGGTTGCTATTATTGAGACTCTTGTATATATTGTGGTCGAGCCATGGGCTATTTATTGTGAAAACATTATTATTATTGACTTCATTCGCAAGTTGTGGTATTGTGCACTTGAGGTTCAATATGTGATATGTTGTGATATTGATACGTATGTGGTGGTATAAGGATAGGGATTGATACGCATGCGGTGAGAAAAGATGGGCTTGATACGCGTGTTACTAGTAGAGGAACTACTTGAAACCACGCGGTGTGATAAGGTGGGCTAAAACGTGGGTACCAATTTAGGGAAAATGATTTTCAAAACGAAATATAAGGCTCCTGTGGTGATATAAGGAAAGATTATGATTGAAATTGTGAAATAAGAATACGAGGCTAGGCATCCGTGAGTTGAGCTTTGGATCGAAGACTTCAAGATATACATGTTGGCGTTCGCAGGCCTCAGAGTCACCCTCTGTCCTTTTCTCTTTTTTACTGTTTACTCTGTACTTAGACATTGATGTATCAGAGATTGGTCCAGCATATTTGTGTAGAGCTTATGACTCAGTCTCACCAAATTTTGGGAGTTAATGTAAGCTGTGTTATGGAATTATTTTATGATAGCCGGTTGGTTTAGATGGGAGTTCTTTTATTATTTTTATTATTTCTTCATGTATGTTAGGCTTACCTAGTCTTAGAGACTAGGTGCCATCACGACATCCTGCGAAGGGAGATTGAGGTCATGATACAACCCTGGGCCCGCACCCCAGAACCGAACAAAACTCATAATTTTCGAACATCCGTTCCAATACGAGTCCAACCATACCAATTACATCCAATTCCAAACTCAAATGGACCTTCAAATCATTATTTTATATTTAAGAAAGGTTTTTACTAAAATCCCTAATTTCTACAACTAAATTCCTCAATCTATCATTAAAATTGATGGTGGAATCATGAAATAATAACAAATTTGAGTCAAAAACACTTTTCCCAATCCAAATTGTGAAAATCCCCTCCAAAATCGCCCAACACCGAGCTATCTAACTCATAATTTGATAAATGAAATTAAACCCCTCGTTCATGATATTTCTGCCCAGCCTTTTCGCTTTTGCAGTCCTTCAGTGGCATCTGAAACTCTGCATCTACGGAAATTTCATTGCAGATGTGGACTTCACTTAAGTCCCAAAAACTCTACTTGTGCGCACCCTCAAGCGGTCCTGCAAAACCGCTTCTGTGGACCTAAGAGTGCACTTGCGATCGCGTTTCTGCGCACCCACTTATGCACATGTGGAAGCCCCTACCTAACCAACACCGCATTTGCAGTCCACAGTTCGCTTTTGTGGTCTCACACCTACGACCCAACCATCGTAGGTGCGAAAGTACCATATCTTATTAGACTTCAATAATGCAACCAAGTCTCAAAATACTCCGAACTCAATCCGAAACACACCCGGGGCCCCTGAGACCCCGTTCAATCACACCAACCAATCCCAAAGCATAACATGAACTTACTCGGGTCCTTAAATCACACCAAATAATATCAAAACTACGAATCACATAGCAATTCAAGCCAAATGAACTAATCCAAGTTTCCAAATTTAAAACTTACATTGATCAAGCCTAAACAACTCTGAATGACCTCAAATTTTGCATGCAAGTCCTAAAGGACATAACAGACCTATACCAACTCCCGGAACCTCAATCTGAATCCATTATAAACAAAGTCAATTCTCGGTCAAACCTATCAACCTTTCACACCTTTAACCTTTTAACTTTTGCCAAAAAATATCAAATCTGCCTACGGACCTGCAAATCTACATCCGGACATATGCCTGAATCCAAAATCACCATATGATGCTACTAGAACCAATGAAACACCATTCTATGGTCTTCTAAATATAAGTCAAGCTCCGGTCAACTCTTACAACTTTAGCCTTCAACCAAGGGACTAAGTGTCCCAAATCAATCCAAAACTCTCCCGAAACCTCACCAATCAATCATGCAAGTCAAGAAAGCATAAATACACATATGTAAAGAATCAAATAAGGAAACGGGGCTAAAATACTCAAAATGATCGGTCGGGTCGTTACATTCTTCCCTTCTTAAACAAACGTTCATCCTCGAACGAGTATAAAGACAAACGTGAAGTGCCAAAAGGGTGAGTATATAGGCTCTGCATATCATGGTCGGTATCCCAAGTCTCCTCCTCGACCAGCTGACCTCTTCACTGAACCCTCACTGATACAATGTTCTTCGACCTCAACTTCCAGACGTGCCTGTCCAAAGGAGCCCCTGGCTTTTCAACATAAGTCAAATCCTTATCCAGTTGTACTAAGATGAAATCTAACATGTGTGACAGATCACCAAAATACTTCTGGAGCATGGAAATATGTAACACTGTGTGAACTCCCCATAATTTAGGTAGCAATGCAAGTCTGTAGGACACCTCACCCACTCTCTCAAGAATCTCAAAAGGACCAATATACCGAGGGCTCAACTTGCCCTTCTTCCCGGACCTCATCACACCCTTCATGGGCGAAACTCTCAGTAAATTCCTCTCACCCACCATGAATGCCATATAACAAGCCCTCCTATCTACGTAACGCTTTTGCACGGACTATGTTGTACGAAGACGCTCCTGAATCAACTTCACCTTCTCCAAAGCATCTCAAACCAAATCAATGCCCAACAACCTAGCCTCCCCAGGATCAAACCAACCAACTAGAGAATGACATCGGCTCCTATATAAGGCCTAGTAAGGAACCATCTATATGCTCGACTGGTAGTTATTGTTATAGGCGAACTCTACTAGAGGTAGAAACTGATCCCATAATCCCCTGAAGTCAATGACACAGGCTTGAAACATGTCCTCCAATATTTGAATAGTGCGCTCGGACTGTCCAACCATCTATGGTAGAAATACCATACTCAGCTCAACCTGTGTGCCTAACTTACACTGCACGGCTCTCCAAAAATACGATGTGAACTGCGTGCTCCGATATGAGAAAATAGACATCGACACACTATGAAGGAGCACAATCTCTAGATATAAATCCGAGACAACTACTTTGAAAAGTAGGTAGTTATGACTGAAATGAAGTGTGCAGACATGGCCAGTCTGTCCACAATAACCTACACATCGTCGAACCTCTTTAAGGTCCGTGGAAGCCCAACTACAAAATCCATAGTGCGCTCCCACTTCCACTCCAGAATATTAAGCCTCTGAAGCAAACCACCCAGTCTCTGATGCTCGTACTTCACCTGCTGATAGTTCAGACACCAAGCCACATACTCCACAATATATTCCTTCATTCTTCTCCACAAGTAGTGTTGCCTCAAATCATGGTACATCTTCGCGGCACCCGTATGAATGGAATACCACAAACTATGGGCCTTCTTAAGTATCAGCCCCCGTAATCTATCAATATTCGGCACACAAATCTGGCCCTGCAATCTCACACCCCATCATTACCAATAGTAACCTCCTTGGCATTACCGTGCTGCACCGTGTCCTTAAGGACAAGCAAATGGGGGTCATCATATGTACGTGCCTTGATGCGCTCAAACAAAGAAGACCGTGAGACCACGCAAGTAAGAACCTGGCTAGGCTCCGAAACATCCAACCTCACGAACCTATTGGTCAAAGCTCGAACATCCAAAGATAAAGGTCTCTCCCCAATTGGAATAAAAGCAAGACCACCCATGCTCTCAACCTTCCTACTTAATACATCGGCCACCACATTGGCTTTACTTGAATAATAAAGAATGGTGTTATCTTAGTTTTTCAGTAACTCCAACCACCTATCTTGCCTCAAGTTCAGATCTTTTTGCTTGAATAAGTATTGTACACTCCTACGATCCATGAAAACCTTACATGACATGCCATAAAGATAATGCCTCAAAATCTTCAGTGCGTGAACAATGGCTGCCAACTCCAAATCATGCACTAGCCTCATGCATCAACATACACCCGATGCCAATCCGGGAAGCATCACAATAAACTGTACAAGAACTCGATGTTGAAGGCAAACTAGAACTTCAGTTGTAGTCAAGGCAGGCTTGAGCTTCTGAAAGCTCTCCTCACACTTGTCAGACCACCCGAATGGGGCAAACTTGTACGTCAATCTAGTCAAAGGTGCTTAAATGGATGAGAAACCCTCCACGAGACAATGATAATACCCATCCAATCCAAGGAAACTCTGGATCTCAGTAGCATAAGATGGTCTGGGCCAACTTTGAACTTCCTCAATCTTCTTTGGATCCACCATAATCCCCTCACTCGAAACCACATGGCCCAAACTACTGAATTAAGCCAAAACTTACACTTGGAGAATTTAGCATATAGCTTCTTCTCCCTCAATGCCTGGAGCGCGATCCTCAAGTGCGGCTCATGATCCTCCCGACTGTGAGAATACACCAATATATCATCAATGAACAAGATGATAAAAGAATCAAGATACGGGTGAAACACATTATTCATCAAGTGCAGCAAGGTTGCTGGGGCATTGGTTAGCCCAAAAGACATCACCAGGAACTTAGAGTGACTACAGCAGGTCCTGAAAGCCGAAGCCTAGATCTTCAACTGATGGAACCCCAACCTCAAATCAATCTTCGAGAATACCCTAGCACCCTAAAACTGATCAAATAAGTCATCAATATGCGGTAGTGGTTACTTATTCTTGATAGTAACCTTGTTCAGCTGCTTGTAGTCAATACACGTCCTCATCAAACTGTCCTTCTTCTTCACAAATAGAACTGGAGCACCCCAAGGTTAAATACTCGGCCTGAGGAAACCCTTGTCAAACAACTTCTGAAGCTGTTACTTTAATTCCTTCAACTTCACTAGTACCATACAGTTTGGTGGAATAGAGATAGGCTGAGTGCCCCGTACCAAGTCAATACTGAAATCAATATCCCTATCGGGTGGCATGCCCGGTAGGTCTGCTAGGAATACATATGGAAAATCTCTCACTACGGGAACTGAGTCAACGATAGAACTATCAATACTGACTTCCCTCACAAAGGCTAAATAAGCAAAGCACCTATTCTCAACCATTTGTTGTGCCTTCAGAAAGGACGCCACCCTTCCACGAACATGATCTAATGTACCTCTCCATGCCAACCGCGAAAAACCCGGTATAGACAATATCACGGTCTTAGCATGATAATCCAAGATAGTGTGATATGGTAGCAACCAGTCCATGCCCAAAATCACATCAAAGTCCACCATATTGAGAAAAACAAGGTCCACCCTAGTCTCATAACCCCCGATAGTGACACAACACGACCGATAGACACGATCTACAACAATAGAATCCCCCACGGATGTAGTTAAATAAATAGGAGTACTTAAAGAATCATGAGACACATCTAAATATGAAGCAAAATAGGATGATACATATGAATAAGTAAAACCTGGATCAAATAAAACTGATGCTTCTCTACGAAAGACCGGAACAATACTTGTGATGACAGCATCTGATGCAATTGCGTCAGTCCTACCAGGAAAAGCATAACAATGAGCATGGCCTCCACCTCTAGGACTACTTCTACCCACATGTCCTCCATCCCTAGCTAGCTATGCAGGTGGAGTAGCAATCATAGTAGAAATCATAGCCTAAGAACCATGTGGAGGCCCACCTCTCTGACGTATAGGACAATCTCTCATAATGTGCCTAGTATCACCATACTCGAAACAACCTCCCTATGGGAGTGGCTGCTGGTACTGAGTCTGACTTGGTCAGCTAAAATAACCGTTGTCGGAACTGCGTGCAGGGAGGTGAACTAAAAGATGGTTACTTCACATGGATACCCTGAGGTACCTGACTAGGTGGAGCACCATGGGTAACATGAAGTGCAGACTGAACTGGTCAACTAATATAACCTCTGACATGAGCGATCTTTCCCCTATAGTAGGAGCCTCCAAATCCCCCCGAACCATGAGGCCTCTTAGCCTCCCTATCCTCCCTCTAACCTTGGAAATGCCCTCCATAACTTGCTGAAATGGAGTATCAGTCTCTAGCTCCTGTGCCATCCCAAACCTGAGACCATATCTGAGTCCCTTAATAAATTTGCAGACTCTCTCTCTGTCTCTCTGACTGTGGAAATCAAAGCAGGTGCATGACGAGATTGCTCATAAAACCTCGTGGCATACTTGGACATGGTCATAATCCCCTGACGGAACTACTCGAACTCTGTGCACAACGCATCCCGAAGGGTCTATAGAATAACTCCCTCAGAAATAGATCATAAAAATGAGCCCAATAGATTGGTGTTGTGCCAGCTTGCCTACTCTCCTCATAAGCCAACCATTATCTATATGTCGACCGTGTCAGCTGGAAAGTAGTAAGGTCAACTCTGCTCACCTCAACTATGTCCATAGTACGAAGAATATGGTGACATTGATCAAGAAAACCATGTACATCCTTAGAAGCTACACCGCTGAAAGTAAGAGAAAATACTTCTTCAACCTCTCAAGACTCTTCTGATCCTCCTCTAATGCCACTGGACTGACCTCAGGCTGGACCGCAATCACATGATGTACCGGCATAACACCCGGAGCCTGATCAATAAAAGCTCCTTGCTCTGAGTTGTGTGTGCGGCAGGAGTCTAAGCTGCTCCCCCAACCTGAGAAGTAGCTGGTGCAATTGGGATCAATCCCGCCTGAGCCGAGGTACCAAACATGCTTAGAAAATGTGTGAGAGTCTCCTGGAGTCAAGGGGTAGAAACAGGCATCTTAGGTGCCTGCTCCCCAACCGGAGCTACCGGTGGCTCCTCAGCTGCTGCTCTAGCAGTAGCACGTGCCCCTTCTTTGCCTCTACCTCGGCCCCGACCTCTCACGGCTCTAGCAGGGGGCGCAGGTGTCTGCGCAGCTGATCTGGTAGTGGGTCTCCCCACTATCTGTGAGAGAATAGAAAGACAAAAGCTTAAACTCTGAAATCAATAAATCTTCCCGATAAGGAATGAAAGAAGTGAAATATCCTAATAGTTCTGTAGCCTCTCGAAGATAATTATACACGTATCCATACCGTTTTGTAAGACTCTACTAAAGTTGCTCGTGACTCGTAGAATCGATGAATCTATAGCTCTGATACCAACTTGTCACGACCCAAATACCTCCTTAGGAGTCGTGATGGCACCTAGTCCCCAAACTAGGTAAACCGGTCATTTAACATTATTTAGAACCATAAAAGCATGATATATCAAAAATATAATTTAACATAAATATGGAAATAGGAGTAATACATGCCAAAGTGGTAATAATCAACATAACTTCCCATAACTAGGTGATACCGAGTCACAAGCTCTAACTGAATACACGAGAACATCTCAAAAATACGGTATTGTCTAAAATACTTAAACAGTAGAAATAAAATAAAAGGATGACTCTGAGGCCTGTGGTCGGATCATGCAGGGATACCTTAAATTTTCTAGTGTATGAAATGTCTCACTACCGATCAGCCCGGTCTAAAGTAACTGGATCTATACAAAAAATATGTAGAAGCGCTATATGAGTACACCACAATCGATACCTAGTAAGTATCAAGACTGACCTCGGTGGAGTAGTAACGAGGTACAAGTCGTTTGATACTTACTAGAAAAATAAAATGTGCAATGAATATATCAAAGAAAAACTAATAATTGAAAAATAACTGAAAACAATAATCACAATCCCTTTTAAAACATGTAATAACAACTCAATGTAGTAAAAACCCTTCTTTGATCACAAAACATCAAATAGAGGTAAGGCATGTGATGAAATGTCAAGTACAGCCATTAAATCAAGTAAGTGCAAAACATAAGCTTTCAGAAACAATCATGAGAATGAATTATCAATCTGTCTCAACACAATCATAAAAAAAAAAAGACACCCCGGAATATCACATAACATCATCAAAATGTCACCTTTATTACGCCACATATGCACATAAATATGATATGCCACCCTTGTTTCGCTGCGTGGGCAGCCCGAGATAACACCACCCTTATTTTGCCCCACACGCACAACAATAATGCCAAGTCTCACAATATAAAATCAATGATAACAAAGTTTCATCAAACTATAAGTTCACAACTTTCAACAATCGTGGACGAGGACATACCAAATAATCATAAAAGCGCAGAGATGTTCAATAAATAAAGCATGACTATGGCTAAGTCAATGGAATTATCACAATCAAATAGTCATAAAATGATCTCCCAAGTTTCATATAAAGTTCATAATCACATTAAGGCATATTAATAGCCTACAGTCTATTCGTGTCAAAACTACACATAGTACCCGTATACATGCTCGTCACATCTTGTACACGCCACTTACGCGTCATAGAAATCAACAATTAGGACTAGAACCTAAGGGGTATTTCCTCCACACAAGGTTAGACAAGATACTTATCTCAAAGAAGCTAAATTAATACTCTAAGAAGCCCTTCCTGTGTGAAACAACCTCTGAACGGCTCGAATCTAGGTAAAATTACAATCACAAATAAAAGCCATAGAAAACGATTCTGAAAAATAAAGCTTCAATCTTTAATTAAAATCAAAAGCTCAACTCAAAAAGTCAATTCCCGGCTTGCACCCTAGAACCCGACAAAATCACAAATACTAAATACCCACTCCGATACGAGTCCAACAATTCCAATTACATCCAATTCCGACCTCAAATCAACCTTGAACTCATTATTTTATATTTTAGAAAAGTTTTTACTAAAATCCACAATTTCTAAAACTAAATTCCTCAACCAAACATTAAAATTGAGGTTAGAGTCATGAAATAATGACAAATCCGAGTCAAAAACACTTACCCTAATCCAAATCGTGAAAATCCTCTCCAAAATCGCCCAAAATCAAGCTCTTTATTTCAAAATGTGATAAATGAAATTAAAACCCACGTTCAAGATATTTTTGCCCAGCCTTTTCGCTTCTGTGGTCCTTTGGTCACATCTGCGACTCCGCATCTGGGGAAAATTCATCACAGATGCAGACTTCACTTAAGCCCAAAAACTCCTCTTCTATGGACCCTCAAGCGCTCCCGCGAAGCCGCTTCTGCGGACCAAAGAGTGCACCTACGATCGCGCTTCTGCGCACCCTCTTCTGCACCCCCAAAAGCCCCTCAGCCCAACCAACACTGCATGTGCGGTCCACTGTTCGCTTCTACGGACTCGCACCTGCAGCCCAACCATCGCACATGCGAAAGCACCAGACTTCAGCAATGCAACCAAGTCTTAAAATAGTTCGAACTCAATTTGAAACACACCTGTGGCCCCTGGGACCCCATAAATTCATACCAACCAATCCCAAAGCATAACACGAACTTATGCGGGGCCTCTAATCATACCGAACAATATCAAAACTATGAATCGCACCTCATTTCAAGTCGAATGAACTAATCCATATTTCCAAATTCAAAACTTACGATGAACAAGCCTAAAATAACTTCGAATGACATCAAATATTGCATGCAAGTCCCAATGACACAACGGACCTATACCAATTCCGAGAACCACAATTTGAACCCGATATCAAGAAAGTCAACACTCGATCAAACCTATCAACTTTCCAAATCTTCAACCTTCCAACTTTCGCCAAAAAGACTCAAATCAGCCTACGGACACCCAAATCTACATCCATACGTACACCAAGTCCAAAATAACCATATGAAGCTATTGGAACCAACAAAATACCATTCTGGGGTCGTCTACACATAAGTCAAACTCCGGCAAACTCTTACAGCTTAAACCTTCAACTAAGGGACTAAGTGTCCCAAATACATCTACAACTCTCCTGAAACCACACTAATTAACCTCGCATGTCACGTAGCCATAAATACACATATGTAAAGTATTAAATAGTGCAAACGGGGCTAAAATACTCAAAATGACCGGCTGAGTCGTTTCATTCCCCATCTTAAACAAATGTCCGTCCTCAAACGAGTATAGAGACGTACCTGATGTGCCAAAAAGGTGAGGATATTGGCTCTGCATATCATGCTCGGTCTCCCAAGTGGCCTCCTTGACCGGCTGACCTCTCGACTAAACTTTCACCGATGCAGCATTCTTCGACCTTATTTTTCGGACCTGCCTATCTAAAATAGCCACCGGCTCCTCAACTATGTCAAATCCTTATCCAGTTGTACCGAGCTGAAATCTAACATATGTCACAGATCACCATAATACTTCCAAAGTATAGAAACATGGAACACCGGGTGAAATCCCAATAGCTAGATGGCAATGCAAGTCTTTAGGTCACATCACCCACTCTCTAGCGATAGAAATTAATTCCAATGACATGGGCTCGTAACATGTCCTCCAATATCTGAATAGTACGCTCAAACTGTCCATCCGTCTATAGATAAAATGACGTACTCAGATCGACATGTGTGCCCAACTCACGCTACAGAACTCTCCAAAAATGTGATGTGAACTACGTTCCCCATAGACACCGGCACACCATGAAGGCAAACAATCTCTCGAATATAAGTCCGAGCCAACTACTTTGAAGAGTAGGTAGCTACGACTGGAATGAAGTATGCAAACTTGGTAAGTCTGTCTACAATAACCCACACTGCATCAAACCTCTTAAAGGTCCGTGGAAGCCCAACTACAAAATCCATGGTTATACGCTTCCACTTCCACTCCAGAATATCAAGTCTCTAAACCAAACCACCCGGTCTCTGATGCTCGTGCTTCACCTGTTGATAGTTCAAACACCGAGCCGGATACACCACAATATCTTTCTTCATTCTTCTCCACCAGTAGTGCTACCTCAAATCATGGTACATCTTAACAACACCTGTATGAATAGAATACCACGAACTATGGGCCTCCTCAAGTATCAACTCCCGTAATCCCTCAATATTGGGCACACAAATCTGGCCATTCATCCTCAACACCCGATCATCACCAATAGTAACCTCTTTGGCATCACTGTGCAACACCATGTCCTTAAAGACAAGAAAGTGGGGGTCATCATATTGACCTGCCTTGATATGCTCAAAAAAGAAGACCGTGAAACATCGAATGCAAGAACCTAGCTAATCTCCGAAACATCCAACCTTACGAACATGTTGGCCAAAGCTTGAACATCCAAACCTAATGGTCTCTCCCCAACCTTGAATAAAAGCAAGACTACCCATACTCTCAGCTTTCTTACTCAATGCATCGGCCACGATATTGTCCTTCCCCGTAGAGAACGAATGGTGACATCATAGTCTTTCAGTAACTCCAACCACCTCTGTTACCTCAAGTTCAGATCTGTTTGCTTGAATAAGTGTTGTAGACTCTTGTGATCCGTGAACACCTCACATGATACGCCGTAAATATAATGCCTCCAAATCTTCAGTGTGCGAACAATGGCTACTAACTCCAAATCATGCACTGGGTAGTTCATCTCATGGGGCTTCAACTGACGTGAAACATGACCAATCACTCTACCCTCTTGCATCAACAAACACCTGATGGTGATCCGTGAAGTATCACAATGGATTTTATAGAACCCAATGCTGAAGGCAAAACCAGAACTGGAGCTATAGTCAATACAGTTTTGAGCTTCTGAAAGCTCTCCTCAAACTCGTCAGACCACCTGAATGGGGCACCCTTCTGGGTCAAACTAGTCAAAGGTGCTGCAATGGACAAAATATCCTCCACGAAACGATGATAATACCCAGCCAATCCAAGGAAACTCAGGGACTCAGTAGCATAAGAAGGTCTGGGCCAACTTTGAACTACCTCAAGCGCTCCTACGAAGCCGCGCACCTGCGATCGCGCTTTTGTAAACCCTCTTCCATACTTGCGGAAGCCCCTGAGCCTAACCAACACTGCATCTACGGTCCATTGTCTGCTTAAATGCACTAATCCATGTTTCCAAATACAAAACTTACACTGAACAAGCCTAAACAACTCCAAATAACCTCAAATTTTGCATGCAAGTCCCAAATGACATAATGGATCTTTACAACATCCCAGAACCTCAATCCAAACCCAGTTTCAATAAAGTCAACTCTCAGTCAAACTTGTCAGCCTTCCAAACCTTCAACCTTTTAACTTTTGCCTAAAAACATCAAATCAGCCTACGGACCTCCTAATCTATATCTGGACATACACCTAAGTCCAGAATTACCATACAAAACTATTGGAACCAACAAAACACTTCTGAGGTCATCTACATATAAGTCAAACTTCGGGCAACTCTTACAACTTAAGCCTTCAACCAAGGGATTAAATGCCTCAAATAAATCCAAAACTCTCCTGAAACCACACTAATCAATCCCGCAAGTCACGTAGCTATAAATACATATATGTAAATTATCAAATAGGATAAATGAGGCCACAATACTCAAAAAGACCGACCGGATCGTTACATGACCACTTGGGTTACACTATCATGCACATAAATCAAGAGCTCAAACATTTAATCTAAGTATATTATCCATCTTTTAGAACTCACCGAACCAAAAAGATAATTTCCATTAATTTTTGTACCAATTAAGCCTCAAAAATCCCAAACCAACAGAAAATTTTAAAAACATGCTAGTATTGCAACAAAAAGAGTAAAAACTAATAGCAACAACTAGAATGGTCTTAGAAGAAGCTGAATTTGGACCAGGCTCTAAGAGGTGACTAGAGACCAGGTGCACTTATTAGGGGAGGGTGATATTTGCATAATCCTAACATCTTGTTAATGTGAGCATTGACAACTTCTTGATCTTTCTGCATTTTCTCTTGCAGCCGCCCATTTTCACTCTTTTAGAGAGGCAATCTCCCCATTCAGTATCTTATTCTCCTCCTTGGATTCCTTCATATCACTAATTAACCAGGGATTAGTCTGTTGCTCTTAGCACCTAGTTCCTTGTTGAGAAGGTTATACGTTTGCAATGTTTCTATATCAAACATATCCTTGTTGGTCCTTTTTTTTCCTGCTTTCACTAGGACATTAAAGTGATCATATACTTGAGTGAGTAAAAACCCTTAAAGCAGTGCATTCTTTCCCTTAGGAGAAATGGCTATGCTAGTCATGTACTTGATCATAAATGATGACACGTTGAATAACATGTTCTTGTCAAGCACGTCCATCACAGCCAAATCCAGGGCAATAACCTCATTCCTCCTTTTACCTCAGAAACACACACTTGTTCACAAACTCATACAATAGTTTATGAAATGTGTTCATTTTTCTTTTATATACCTTCCTGGCCTCATCAGGCTTTCTTCCCTATGTGTAATTTACAATCAACTATGACTTCTTTTATTCCTTTTCACCTATCTTCATCCATTCATGTTTTACCTAAGTGTCAAACCCACAGGTATGAACCTCAGGATCTGCCCTACACCCTATATATAGAAGGTCAGTTCTACCCCGTCACGTTGTGCTCATAGTGTTATCCTTAAACTCATGAAATTTAGATTTGAAATGGGATACTTTGTCATCTCCCTTACTAGCACCAGAAGAATCTGGTTGTTGTCCAGGGGTATCTGGAGCAACACCAATGTCTTCTCCCTTACTGAAGGATTCATTTTCCTTTTTCCTTTTTCCTTATCCCCATCTTTTTCTACCACGAAAGTTTTGTCACTACCTCTACTCACCTAATTACCCTCCTCCCCAGTATTAATTTTCTCTCCCTGAACTTTTGCCTTTTCACTTACAAGGATTTTCATCAAAGTTTCACCGCCAGCAGATTCTAGGATGTTTTGTTCTTGTGTGAGGTTGGGATTTAGGGCATTTTAGTTTGGGGTTTAATGGAGAAGAATCAAAATAAGTTTGGTGTGCTTTATTTCATACGGAAGGGATTTAGGTATTCGACATTATCGGGTTCTTGGAAATTTTTGAAAGATTTTAAATTTGGAGTTTTCTTGCTTTTTTGCTTTAAGCACTGAGACGAGAGAATTTGAGAGAGTTTTGTGAGTGATTTAGGCAATAAAAAATGAAGTTAATTAATGAGAGATACAATTTGATAGTTACTAACCACATCAATCAGGGATTTTATTTCCTAAACTGGTTCTTAAAGCAAAGGAAAATACGCTAAGATTTGAATATTTAAAATTGGTGATTTTGATTAGATCTGTTTTGGATGGTAGAGACGTGTAGTTACTAGGTCTAGGAACATGTTCTCTTTTTTCATGCGAACTGACAGCAGTTATATTTTATCCTTTATGATATGGATAATATCAAGATTTGATTTAGTAACCTGATTTTATTATGTAGTAATTTAACAAGTTAATACAACTATCTGCTACAGAGGAGGCATATATTTGAACTTCTAAAGAACTAGTTTTTTAATTTATTTTCTCAATATGGCAGAGTATCCTATAATAATAGGGATAATATCATTAGATCTCGTCTATAATACTTAGCCACGACATGCATGCATATTTGTTACAATATAAGACCGAGTTAGATATTTTTAATATTTAGACATATTAGACACAATGATTTAACATAGCTAATCATTAAGGAAATCAAGAGTATGCTTAGTGCAGCTTGATCAAAACAATCTAGAAGCGGTTTCTATCATGGTGATCCCTTCTTAAAGCTTTGGTAAATCTTTCTGCAATATGCTCCTTAGTCTTGTATACCCCATAGAGATGTGTCCTTTTTCCATATTATCTCTTCAAAAGTGGTGCCTAATATCAAAATATTTTGTGCTCTTATGATGAATTGGGTTCTTTGTCATGTTCACAATACTTGTATTATCACAGAATATTAGAACCTATTCAATTACCACATCATAGTCTTCAAACTGCTGTTTGATCCATAATAATTGTGCACAATATGACGCTGCAATAACATACTTAGCTTTTGCAGTTGACAAAGATACATAATTTTACTTTTTTGATGCCCAAGAGATCAAACATAAATTTTGGAAGTGAGCCATCTTAGGTGTATTCTTTCTATCGACAACATAACCAGCATAATCAACATCTACTTATCTCAACAAGTCAAATGTAATACCTGATGGATACTAACGAACCACGTTTTGAGACCTTTTAGACACCTCAAGATCCTCTTCACAACTTTCAAATGCGACTCCTTGGGATTTGATTGAAACTTGTCACAAACCCAACACTAAATACAATATCTAGTCTACTTTTAGTTAGATACATCAAAATATCTTTTGAAACCCTATATAAGGTTTAATCAACATGAGAACCAAGTTCATCCATGTCCAATAGAGTTGCATTGGCTATAGAAGCATCAATTATCTTTGTATTATCCATATCAAACNATTATATTTGTATTATCCATATCAAACCTTTTGAGCAATTGTTTATGTATTTTTCTTGATATATCATCATCCCATTCTCCGTTTTCTTAACTTGTAGCCCAAAAATGAAATTTAGCTCTCCCATCATGCTCATCTCAAACTCAATTCCCATTAGTTTTACAAACTCTTTACACAAAATTTCATTAGTAGCACCAAAAACGATATCATCTATATTGATTTGGACAATTAACAAATTTTTATCTGTCTTCAGAAAAAGCGTGTTGTCAAATTTATCTCTTATGAATACATTCTCAAGAAGAAATTTCGACAACCTCTCATACCATCCCTAGGTACTTGCTTTAGTTCATACAATGCCTTGTCCAATTCGTATATAATCAGGAAATGCATGGCTTTCAAATACTTTTATCTTCAGATCCATTCAGAAATACACTTTTGACATCTATTTAATACAATTTACAACCCATGTAGGATGCAAAAGCAATAAGCATCCATATAGACTCCGTTCTAGCAACTGGTATAAATGTCTCATCATAGTTTATGCTTCTTATTGATTGTAACCTTGCACTACCAACCTTGCCTCATTCCTAGTGATAGTACCTTGATCATCTAACTTTTTCTGAAAACCACCTGGTTCCTATGATTGTTCTATCCTTCAGTCGAGGTTCCAGATGTCGTACTTTATTTCTTTCAAACTAAAAAGTTCATGTATAGCAACAATCCATCCAACATCTTAAAGAGCTTCCTTAATATTCTTTGTCTCAATCATGGATAAGTCGGTAGAGAAGTCACACATATTCCTCACTTGGATCTCGTCATGATTCCAGAATCTACTGAACTACTTATATTCTAAATATGATGAGAATTTTCATGCTTTCAGTTTTTCACTTGTCTTTCTTGAGTATCATCATTCACTTCCTGTCATATCAGTATCAACCTGTTTGATTTTTCCTTTCTGTTGTATATATTGCTCAGCTTCTAGAGAATCAGATTCTTGTGTTGTCTCTCTTTGTATAAAATTGTTCTATGGAATACGTTGATAAGGTCCCTCAATATACACCTATGCGAGTCCAATTTCAACATCACTATTATTATCCTGTAAACCTTTTGTGACGATCTGACTGGTCCTTTTGTTTAATTGTGCCCCGTTTCCACTTTTGATGTTTCAGACATGTATGTTCATTCCTGGAAGATATTTTGTTGATTTGAACCCTTTGATTCTTGACATAGAAGCTTAAGTTACAGATGTTGATCAAACATTGACTTTTGTGACAAATGACCCCAGAACGGTATTTTAATATCTCTGATAGCTTCGTATCATGAGTTTGGACTTAGGAGTATATCCGGAATTGAATTCAAAAGTCTGTAGGTTGATTTGTGTTGTTTAGCCAAAATTTGACAATTTGAAGTTGAAAAGTTTGACCGTGGGTTAACTTTTAACTATTTAGTTCGGAATTTGATTTTGGGACTGGGAATAGGTTGGTTATGCGATTTAGAACTTGTCTGCAAAATTTGGTAGCATTTGGAGTTGAATTGATAGGATTCAGACACTTAGTTGTCATACTAGAAGTTCTTGAAATTTACTTTGAAATTCATGTGTTTTAGAGTTCAATCCATAATTCTAGATGTTATTTTGTATTTTGATCACGTGAGCAAGTTAGTATGATATTTTCAGACCTGTGTGGACCTTTGGTTTGGAGCCTCTGGGGATCAGATGAGTTTCGGACATGTTATGGAATCCTTTGGACTGAAAAACACTATTTGGTGTGCATCAGCCTCTCATCGCATTTGCAAACACTAGGTTTGCAATTGTGACGCTAGCAGGGGCATTACGAAGTAGCTCAAGTAGAGGGGTTGTTCGCATTTGTGATAAAATAGTTGCATTTGTGATGGAGACAGGTTTCGCAAATACGAAGCCAGAGGCGTAATTGCAACCTAGACATAGGACTGACAGTGGTTGCATTTGCGAGGAATACTTCGCAATTGCGAACCCATGTTTATGATCATAACTTTATCTATGGTAATTGGTTTTCCTTGCATTAGTTTATGATATTAACTCGATTTTGGTTAGATTTGAGCCGTGTAGAGGCAAATTTTAGGAGAAAATCTATTTCTGAGGGTTACATTTGCCTAGTTAAGGTAAGTATCTTGCCTAACTTTGTGTGGAGGAAATACCCCTTAGGATTTGGGATTGATTGTGTCATTTGTGCTATGTGAAAGATGTGTACGCAAGGTGATGAGTGGGTACACGGGTTATATATGATATTTGACCGGTTTAGGCTGCTTAGACTCTTTTCATGCTTTAATTGAAATGTCATATCATGTTCTAAATACTCATAGTCAATATACTCTTACTTGTTAGTCTATCGTTACATGCCTTAAATGACATTGTTAACACCTTTTCTACATCTTACTTGATATTTTGCTCTTATATTTTAGTTGAAGTTGTTACCTCTTTTATTATCACATGTTATCTATTCCATTGTTGATATTTCATTATTTGAAGTCATTATTACGTGTTATCTCTTCCATTGTTGATTTATCATTATTTGAAGCCATTGTTACAAGTTATATCTTCCATTGTTAATTTATCATTATTTGAAGTCGTTATCTCTCTCATTGTTGATTTATCATTATTTGAAGCCACTGTTACATGTTATCTCTTCCATTGTTGATTTATCATTATTTGAAGCCACTGTTACATGTTATCTCTTCCATTGATGATTTGTCATTAATTGAAGCCATTGTTACATGTTATCTCTTTCATTGATGATTTTGTCATTATTTGAAGTCAATGTTACGTTATCTCTTCCCGTGTGAGTTATTCTTATTTTATATAGTAATTACACATTATCTCTCTTATTGTTGAGTTATTGGTGTTAAAGTTGTGAAAACCATTATCACATTGCGATGAAGTCATTATTGTTGAGATATCCTTCTTGTTGAGGAATTTACATTCATTATTATTATTGATATTCTTGTACATATTGTGGCTGAGCCATGGGCTATTGTTGTGGAAACATCGATATTGTTGATTATTGGCAATTTGTGACATATGGCCACTTGTGGTGCGAGTTGTTATTGTGATGTGATATTGATGTGCATGCTACGGTATAAACATATGGGTTAATGTGCATTTGGCGACATAAAGTTGGACTTATGTGCGTGTTTCTTGTAAAGAAATTACTTGAAGCCATGCGGCGTCATAAGGTGGGCTAAAGTTCGTGTAGCTATTTCGGAGAAAATATTTTCAAATTTATTTAAATGTAAGGCTCAAGTTGCGGTATAAGGAAAGATTATGATTGAAATTGAGAAATGTGAATACAAGGCGGTATCTCAGTTGTGATTCTTGTTGTATACGAGGCGATACCTTGGTTGTGATTCTTATTGTGTACGAGGCGGTACCTCATCTGTGATTCCAGTTGTTTATCTCATGTTGTAAAGAGTTATTGGTGAAATACTCCTTGTTGTTTTTATTCTACGGTGTTTTAGCAGTTTGGATCCGTGTTTGACTTTGGTAGTCCTCTTTAATTGCTTCCTTTGTGTTATCTTTATGCTTACAATTCTGGTATTAGTTTATGTTATTAACTTGTTCGTATCAGTTATTTTCTCTCCCTGCCATTACTTCTCGTAATTATGTTTTCATGTTGTTATTTATACCGTAGTAGGTGTCTTGACCTGGCCTCGTCATTACTCTACCGAGGTTAGGCTTGATACTTACTGGGTACCATTGTGGTGTACACATACTACGCTTTTGCATATTTTTTTGTGCAGATCCAGATACGTCTGCCCATTCTGGATGCTAAAGGTTGATTGAGTAGCTGCTTTTGGAGACTTCAAGGTATACGTGCTCGACGTCCGCAAGCCTCGGAGTCACCTTTTGTTTTAAAAATTCTACTGTTTATTTCTTCTTTCAAACAGTATTGTATTTCAAGATTATTAGTACTTTCTTGTAGAGCTTATGACTCTGTTCTACCAGGTTTTGGGGGAAAGTGTTGGCAATTGTACTATTGAGTTTATGATAATAGTGTGAATGTTTAATTTTAAATTTTAGTAGTATTTCCACTATTTCTCTATGCATGTTAGACGTACATAATTGTAGAGACTAGGTGCCATCACGACATCTTACAGTGGTAAACTGGGTCGTGAAAAGTTGGTATTAGAGCTCTAGATTCATAAGTGTTACGAGTCCTAAGAAGGTTTAATAGAGTCTTACGGATCGGCATAGAGACGTCTGTACTTATCTTCGAGAAGCTACGAAACTTTTAGGATAACTCCACTTCTTTGATTCCTTATAGTGCGAATTAGTTGACTTCGAAGACTAAATCTTTGAATTTCTAGTCTTTCACAGATGGCGAGGACATGCACTGCTGGATCCGACGTGGTCGGGGATGGGGCAGAGTCCGAGGAGGGGCATGTGGTGCAGCTAGAGCACCTGCCCGAGCTGCGACAGAGGAGCCAAAAGGCCTCGAGGTACTGGAAGATTTAGTGGTGTCTACGCTGTAGCTACAACCAGTCATGGTAAAGTCTATATGAGCCATACAGTTCACTCCGCACTTCCATCTTCTAGTGGTGCTCCGATTATTCCCGAGATCTTAGGTTGCACACTTTGCTCAGCCCCTTTCTAGAGCACCTCCTGCACGGGGTGCCTTCAATAGTCAGTCCAGCCGACCAGGCCAGAGCCAGTCCCAGGAGCCATGCCCATCGAGAGCTTTCTTTGAGTATGGTGACACCTGTTATGTGGTTAGAGACTGCCCCAGACTCAGGAGGCGTGCACCTCCGCAAACTACTCATGCTCCATGAATTCAGTTAGGCCTACAGACTTCTTAGGCCATGGTTGCTGCCCCAATTTCCGCTCCACCCTCACAGCCAGCTAGGGGTGGGGGAGGGGTGGGTAGAGGTTGCCCTAGAGACGGAGGCCAGGCCAGATTCTATGCTTTTCCATGTAGGACGGAGGCATTCGCTTCAGACGCAGTCGTTACAAGTATGGTTTCAGTTTTTCATAGAGATGCATCAGTCTTATTTGATATGGGATCCACTTATTCATATGTGTCATCTTACTTTGCTCTTTATTTGGATATAATTGTGATTCTTTGAGTTCTCTTGTTTATGTGTCCAAGCCTGTGGGAGATTCTATTTTTGTGGAACGCGTGTAGCGATCGTGTTTAGTTATTATTAGTGGTTTTGAGACTAGAGTTGATCTACTGTTACTCGGTATGGTAGACTTTGATGTTATCTTGGGTATGGACTTGTTGTCACCCTATCATGCTAATTTGGATTTTCACGCCAAGACTGTGATATTGGCTATGCCAGGTTTGCCACGGTTAGAGTGGAGGAGTGCATTGGATTATGTTCTAGGTTTGTGTCATTTCTAAAGGCTAAGCGGATGGTTGAGAAGGGGTATGATGCATATCTAGCCTTTTGTGAGAGATGACATTGTTGATACTCCTACCATTGAGTCAGTTCCGGTAGTGAGAGATTTCCCAGATGTATTTCCAGCATATCTTTCGGGCATGCAGCTCAATAGAGATATCGACTTTGGTATTGACTTGTTGTCGGGCACTCAACCCATTTCCATTCCAACATATCGTATGGCCCCAGCGGAGTTAAAAGTGTAGTTGCAAGAGTTTCTTGATAAGGGTTTTATTCGGCCTAGTGTGTCGCGTTGGGGTGCTCAAGTTTTGTTTTTGAAGAAGAAGGATGGCTCTATGCGTATGTGTATTGATTATCAGCAGTTGAACAAGGTTACAGTGAAGAACAAGTATCCATTTCCGTACATTGATGACTTATTTGATCAGCTACAGGGTGCCAGAGTGTTCTCAAAGATTGATTTGCGGACGATTTATCATCAGCTAAAGTTTCGGGACCAGGATATTCTGAAGACTGCCTTTAGGACTCGGTATGGTTGCTATGAGTTCCTTGTGATGTCATTTGGGCTGACCAACGCCCCCAGAAACATTCATGCACCTGATGAACAATGTATTCCATCCATATCTTGATTCATGAGTCATTTTGTTTATTGATGACATCTTGGTATACTCCCACAGTCATGAGGATCATGAATAGTAGCTGAGGATCATGCTACAGACCTTGACAGACAAGAACTTGTATGCAAATTTCTCAAAGTGTGAATTCTAGCTTGATTCGGTGGCATTTTTGGGTCATGTGGTGTCGAGTGAGGGGATCAAGGTAGATCCGAAAAAGATTGAAGTTGTTCAGAGTTGGCCCAGACCATCTTCGGCTACTAAGATTTGGAGTTTCCTTAGTTTAGCCGGGTATTATCGTTGTTTCATAAAGGGTTTCTTATCTATTGCTGCACTTATGACCAAATTGACCTAGTTGAGTGCTCCTTTCAGATGATCCGAGGAGTGTGAGGCTAGCTTTCAAAAGCTAAAGACTCCTTTGACTATAGCACAGTGTTAGTATTGCTTACGGGTTCGGGGTCTTGTACTGTGTATTATAATGCATCACGGGTTGGCCTTGGAGCGGTGTTTATGCAAGACGGTAGGGTGATATCTTACATGTCTCGGCAGTTTAAGGTCCATGAGAAGAATTATCCGGTCCACGACTTCGAATTGGCAGCTATTGTTCATGCAATTAAGATTTGGAAGAACTATTTGTATGATGTCCCTTATGAGGTCTTTACCGACCACTGGAGTCTACAACATCTATTCAAACAGAAAGATCTTAACTTGCGGCAGCGGAGATGGTTAGAGTTTCTTAAAGACTATGATATCGCTATTCTATATCATCTCGGGAAGGCCAATGTGGTGGCCGATGCCTTGAGTCGAAAGGCGGAGAGCTTGAGCAGTTTAGCATATCTACTGGCAATAGAGAGGCCATTAGCATAGGATGTTCAGGCCTTGGCCAACTAGTTTGTTAGATTGGATGTTTCATAGCCCAGTCCAGTTTTTGCTTATGGGGGTTCTCAGTTTTGTTTATATGATCATATCAGATAGCGCAGTATGACAACCCCTATCTGTTTGTCCTTAAGGACATGTGGCATGGCGATGCCAAGGAGGTTTATATCGGAGATGACGGTGTGTTGCGGATGCAGGGCCAGTTATGTGTGCCCAATGTGGTTGGGTTGCATTAGTTTATTCTTGAGGAGACCCATAGTTCACGGTACTCCATTCATCCGGGTGCTGCTAAAATGTATCAGGATTTGAGGCAGCACTATTGGTGGAGGAGAATGAAGAAAGACATATTGAAGTATGTAGCTCAGTGCCAAAAGTTTCATCAAGTGAAGTATGAGCATCAGAGGCTAGGCGATTTACTTCAGAGACTTGAGATTCCAGAGTGAAAATGGGAGCGTGTTACTATGGACTTTGTTGTTGGGCTCCCACAAACTCAGAAGAAATTTGACGCGGTATGGGTGATTGTGGACAAGTTGATCAAGTCAGCGCATTTCATTCCGGTAGTAACTACATATACTTCAGAGCAGCTGGCTCAGATCTATATCCGTGAGATTGTCCGACTTCATGGCGTGCCGATATCCATTATCTCTGACCAGGGCATGCCGTTCACATCGTGTTTCTGGAGAGCTGTGTAGTCTGAGTTAGGCATACAGGTTGAGTTGAGCACAGCATTTCACCCCTAGATGGACGGACAGTCCGAGTACACCATTCAGATATTAGAGGATATGCTTTATGCCTGTGTTATGGATTTTGGCGGTTCTTAGGATCAGTTCTTGCCACTTGCGGATTTTGCCTACAACAACAGCTACCAATCGAGTATTCATATGGCTCTTTATGAGTCCTTATATGGGAGACAAGGTCGTTCTCTAGTTGGTTGGTTTGAGCCGGGAGAGGTTAAGTTATTGGGCATGGATTTGGTTTAGGATGCCTTGGAGAAAGTCAAGTTGATTTAGGATCGACTTCGTACAGCTCAGTCTAGACATAAGAGTTATGCCAATTGTAAGGTTCGTGATGTAGCATATTTATGGTTGGGGAGCAGGTTTTGCTCCGGGGTTTACCCATGAAGGGTGTGATGAGGTTCGAGAATAAGGGCAAGTTGAGCCCTAGGTATAGCAGATCTTTTGAGATCCTAGAGAGGATTGGTGAGGTGGCCTACAAGCTTGCATTACCACCTAGTTTATCTGTATTTCATCTTATGTTACATGTTTCTATGCTCCGGATGTATTATGGTGATACGTCTCATGTTTTATACTTCAGCACAGTCCAATTACAAGGATTTGACTTATATTGAGGAGCTGGTAGCTATCTTGGACAGACAGGTCTGGGAGTTGAGATCAAAGCACATTGCTTCATTAAAGGTTAAATAGAGGGGCCATCAGGTCGAGGAGGCGACCTGGGAGACCGATCATGACATGCAAAGTCGTTATGCTCATCTATTCATCATTTTAGGTATGTCCTTATGCACGTTTGAGGACGAACGTTTGTTTCAGGAGGGAGAGAATATGACGACCCGAACGGTCGTTTTGTGTAATTGTGCCCTGTTTCCCCTTTTTATGTGTCACACATGTATGTTTATGGCTTAATCACTTACAGGGTTGATTAGTTTTGAACCGAAAATATTTCAGGTTGATTTAGACCCTTTGATTCTTGTCTTAGAAACTTAGGATAGAAATTTTGACCAAACTTAGACATTTGTGAAAAACAATCTCGGAACGGTGTTATGATGGCTCCGATAGCTTAGTATCTTGATTTTGCACTTGGGAATATGCTCGAAATTGAATTCGGAAGTTCGTAGGTTTTTTGTGCTGTTTCGCCGAAATTTGGCAATTTGAAGTTGAAAAGTTTGACCATAGGTTGACTTTTAGCTATAGGGCTAGGAATTTTATTTTGGGACCTGCAATTGGTCTGTTATACTGTTTAGAACTTGTCTACAAAGATTGGTATCATTTGGAGTTGAATTGATAGGATTCAGACACTTAGTTGCCATTCTAGAAGTTCTTAAACTTACATTAAGATGCATGCGTTTTGGAGTTCGATTCATAGTTCTAGATGTTATTTTTGTATTTTGATCGTACGAGTGAGTTCGTATGATATTTCTAGACTTGTGTGAATGTTTGGTTTGGAGCTCGGGGGGCTCGAATGACTTTCGGACATGTCACCGAATGTTTTGGACTGAAAAACAGGATATGGTGTGCATTAAACTCTAGTGTCGGATTTACGAACATGAGCTTCGCAATTGCGAGCTTAGTAGGGGTGACTCAGGTATCGCAATTGCGATACCTGAGGCACCCCTACCAAGATAGCTACCAGACCTGGATCGTAATTGCGAAGTAGCTCAGGTAGAGGGGTAGTTTGCATTTGCGACAAAGTCGTTGCATTTGC
>AWOL01S0101945.1:11526-26026 GCA_000715115.1 Nicotiana otophora
AGGAATCTTTGGGGCATGCTTTGTTCAAATCCTTATAATCTACACACATTCTAAGTTTGTTCCCTTTTTTAGGCATTACAACTACATTGGCTAACCATTCAGGATATTTCACCTCCCGAATGGACCCTATTTTGAGAAGTTTGGTTACCTCATCCTTTATGAATGCGTTCTTTACCTCGGACTGGGGTCTTTTCTTTTGCTTTATCGGTCTGAAACCAGGGTCCAAGCTTAGCCAATGTGTTGTTATATCCGGTGGGATTCCTGTTATATCTAAATGGGACCAAGAAAAACAATCCATGTTATCGATAAGAAATTGAATAAGTCTGTTCCTGAGTTCGAGGGTTAATCCCGTTCCCAGGTATACCTTTCATTTGGGCAAACGCTCGATTAATATGACTTGTTCCAATTCTTCGATCGTTGATTGGGTGGCGTCGGAATCATCTGGAAACAGGAAGGATCGAGGAATCCTATGATCATCATCTTCATCGATCTTCTGATTTTCTAGTTGGGTTAAAGCTGGTATCTGTGATTGCTATTTGATACTTTGTTCCTTTTTTGATCTCGATCCCTTTATTGGTGAAGGCGAGGATATCAGATTCGCTTCCTCGACGGCAAATATTTTTCTTGCGGCCGGTTGCTCCCCGTACACTGTTACGACCCCCCTCGATGTTGGGAATATAAAAACCTGGTGTAGGGTCGAGGGTACAGCTCTCATGCTGTGGATCCATGGCCTTCCAAAAAGGGCATTGTATCTCATGTCGCCTTCGATTATGTGGAATTTCGTTTCCTGGATGGTCCCAGCCACGTTTATCGACAGAATTATCTCACCTTTGGTGTTTTCACACGCCATATTGAATCCGTTTAGGATCAGGGTCCCGGGTACGATCTGGTCCTGTAGACCGAGTTGCTGTACAACCTTCAACCTAATGATGTTGGCCGATATTAACACATACTTAACTTTAGTTTTATTCATAAGTACGGATATTACCAGTGCATCGTTATGAGGTTGTATGACTCCTTCTGCATCTTCATCATTGATAGACAAAGTTCCTACGGGTGCGTAATCCTGAGTTCGAGATCGCTTTTCTCTCACAATTGATGTCTTAGTGAGTTTAAGCACCAACCCTTGAGGGGTATCAACACCGCTGATGATCATATGAATGATGTGTTATGGTTCTTCTTATTCGTTCTGCTTGCGGAAATCCCTGTTTTTGAAATGGTTCTTTGCCTTGTCGCTTACAAATTCTCGAAGGTGCCCTTTATTGAATAACCGGGCTACCTCCTCTCTTAGTTGCCTGCAATCTTCCGTTCTGTGGCCATGGGTGCCATGATATTCACACATTGAATTGTGATTTCTCTGGGCAGGATCAGTCTGCATGGGTCGAGGTCATTTAGTATCTTTGCTGCGTCCGATAGCCGACACGATGGCGGATGCATCAATGCTGAAGTTATACTCCGATAACCGAGGTGCTTCCTTAGATCCGGTAGGCCTGTTGAACCCACTTCTGTTCATCAGTCCCCGAGACCCCTGACCTCGATCACTTTTTTTGTTGATTTGTCCAGGATTACGTCTTGATTCATTGATTCCGTGGTTTCCGTTATACGGTCGATATCGGTCCATGATCGGACCTTGTTCTCGATTGATATCCCTTCGAGCAGCGGGTTCAGCCCCCAACTGATCGTCTTCGACTCTAATTTTTGATTGGTACCGATCGTGCACGTCGGCCTAAGTAATAGCTAGGTACTCGATCAGCTTATGCTTTAGTCGTCGTGATGCCGTCGAACTTCGTTCGTTCAAACCTTGAGTGAAAGTTTTAACAGCCCAATCGTCTATGACTGGTGGCAGGTCCATTCATTCCATTTGAAAATGAGATACGAATTCCCTTAGCATCTCGTTATCATTTTATCTTACCTTGAAAAAGTCTGACTTTCTCGTTGCGACCTTTATGGCCCCGACGTGTGCCTTTACAAAAGAATCTGCTAACATGGCAAATGAATCGATCAAATTCAGTGGTAGGTTTTGATACCAAATTATTGTTCCCTTCGAGAGGGTCTCTCCAAATTTTTTCAGCAACACAGATTCGATTTCAATGTCCTCCAAATCATTACCCTTGATGGCGCACGTGTAAGAGGTGACGTATTCGTTGGGATTGGTCGTTCCGTTATATTGGGGAATTTCGGGCATACGAATTTTTTGGGGATAGGTTTTGGGGCCACACTTGAGGGGAAAGGCTTTTGCACGAATTGTTTGGAATCTAACCCTTTTATTATTGGTGGAGACCCCGGGATCTAGTCGACCCTGAAATTATATGTTTCTACTTTTTTATCGTTGGCTTCGACTCGCTTTGTGAGCTCCTCGAGTATTTTATAGATTTCGGGAGTAGTCCCCGATTCTTGCTCATTTGACCTTATTATGGCTGGCTCCGTTCCGTGGGTAATTTCTCGGGGTGGACTGGGCTTCGACCTACTTGGTAGCTGGGTTTGGCTCTGCAACTGAGCTATCGCTACCTGTTGGGCTTGTAACATTTCAAAAATCATACGCAAGCTAATGCCATTTTCCTCAATGTCATGAGTGTTTCGTGCTGCAGACCGAGTGCCGCCATGAATGCTATTTTTAGGTTCAGAATGTATGTTTGCCTCAATGGCCACATGTGAATTAATATCTATCGGCACTCCGATCCGAGCTCCAACGGCGTTGACAAGTGGTCTTTCGGTACTGGGTGTCAAATTTTTATTCTCATTTTGAAGACCAGCTTCGTTGTCGATAGGTAAGGCCATTTGATTGATAGTTAGTCGTTGCTAATCCTAACTCCGAGATAGTTTTAGAAATAAGCGCAAAACGGTGTGTTTTTGCAGATTCGTATCAAATAACCATTGTTATCCTTAGCCCCACGGTGGACGCCAAACTGTTTACCCGAAAAACGAATAGAGTTAAATTTATACGTAGTTCTAAGTATATGCGATATAGCTTAATACAAACCGTAAGGATAAATATAAATATCAGATATGGATTACAAAGAGTGCAAAGTAAACAAAGTTGTAAAGAAGATGATTTTTAGGACTGAACAAGTTGAATCAATTTATGAAGCTTAAAAGAATAACTATTCACTATAGGAGAATATGGTGCTTGAATTACAATGTAAGCAAAAACTTGGTCCTTACAGAAATAATAATCATCCCCTTTATAGTAGTGGGATCTTACTTTATATATAATTAAAAATACATAGTGGGAGACCCATGATAAATCAGCCTTTTCATAATTCCTGCCAGGATTCTCTCCTCTAGTGGGATTGCAATGGCTCTTGTCTATGAACTCGATATTGACTCGAGTTTTCGGTCTTGACTCGAGCTCGCGATCTTGACTTTGAGCTCGATTCTGACTCGGATCCTTGCATTGATTCGGGGTCAGTGTTGGTTGGTCTCTGAATTATAAGCTCGATAACTTACTTTGCATCCTAGTTCGATTTGGATTCGAGCTTGATAATGATATCGAGCTCGACATTGATCAGTCCCTCGGGTTCGAAACTTGTTTGTACCATCTTCGGAACCCATCTCGAAATCTTACTCCGATCCATTATGTTTTGACCTCGATCAATCGTACGAATGCTAAACTTATTTTGACCGTATACATGCTGCACTTCTCCCCGCAATTAAGGCCAAACTGTTCTCGTATCCATGCCTAAACCCATAAAACCCCGCTTAATAATATTTTTTTTCTCTATTATTTAATACTTTCGTTTCACGATTACAAAGAGGGCTTTAACTTTTTAGTGTCTCTACCAAAAAACAAGTGAGGAGTTGTAGAAGATTCCAAAAATTAAATCGCAGTACTGCCACCTCTATATTTCCATTTGGCTACTTCTTTGTGGCCCCAATTTTGAGCTTTATTTCCTCTGGTAAATTTGATATGAAAAGAGTCTTAATCTAGAACGATTTTGCTGTCATCACTATATTTTATTACTTTATGTGCACATGAAAATACTACGTACGTATCTTATATATTACTTATATATGTATTCTAGAATACATTATAACTAATACATTGACTTTAACGAATAATCTAAATCCATAAATTTGCCAAATAAGAAAAATGGATAGAAAACTTGAAATAGAATTTCACACATAAAAGAATACCATTGCCTGCTGGTTTCGTTTTTTCAAAAAAAAGAAAATTCATTTTTGCGTTGAAAGGTTTTCCGGAATAGGCCCATAATCATAAATGGGCCTAAGGGCTAGTTCAGTCGTTGTTTTTTGTTTCTATTACTCCTTTTTATTTAAGTTAATTTATCAATTTCTGCACTAATATGGAGAGATTATTCTTGATTCAGCTTTGATACTTTGAAATAATCTCATGGACCTTTTTTGTATGATTATAATGTACTTCACCTTTTGATGTCTAGTGTTGTACTCCTATGCTTTCTTTCTAAAACTTTTAAATTTGAAAAGGAAAATCGATGAATTTGTGTGGGGTGATATGTAGTGGAATATATTCCTTAAAACTTTAAAAGCATATTCCTTTTTTATTCATTAACCAAACCAAAAACATGGCTAATGGGCGGGTGGTTAAACACTAGGAAATGTACATATATTTCCCTTGACTAAATATGAAAGATTTGTCGAACCATCTATTCTTGTATGTCGGACACTAGGAAATATTGTCTCTTTGCACTCATTGCTAATATTTCAACCCCATTACAGGTTTTAATCACTTGACTACTATTTGGCATTTCTGCACTCTTATGTGTGGTCAAAATAATACTTACTCGATTCTTTAAATTCCCGTGGTCCATTATAATTTTCTGTCTAGTCAAAATGTTTCTCATTATATATATCAGGTTATTAGTGGGACTGGCTTTATTTGAGGATTACTAGTGCAGTTGGTATATTTTGATGTTAACCTAATGAGTAATTACTTGCTATATTTCTATTGGATTATCTGCTTAAGGCTGCATCGGTTTAAAAGTTTCAAGCTCTAAAACTTTTTAGCTCCTCTGCTTATATAGAAATGAAACGTCAAACACGTTTGATGGGACTTCTTGTGAAGTCTCTTTCTATACCTAGAATGCGACAAATTTTATTTCCATTCTTTATATTAACTATGTTTGTCTGCTTAATTTCTCCCTGTATACTTTACATTGTGTTGATGTCACCATGAGGAGTAAAAAGCAGTATTTATAAATCACTCGATCAAAAAGATCATCTACATCGTAGTAATTTGTTAATCCCAAACTAGTTGAGGTATGTTGTATAAATATTTTTATCATTGCGCTTTATTTGAGCCAATTAAGTATCCAAAGATTAATCTAAGTTTAATTAGGAGTACTTTTTAATCTTCATCAATTACCTCTATTCTCTTTTAGTGCAATATGGAGAACCATGCTGTTTTTTTTGCATCCATTTGACTAAATTCTCTTGTTAAGAATACAATGTAAAAGCTATTTTGAGGGTGGAGCTTTTAGTAACACTACAAAAACATTAATGTATCAATACTATGTTTGCAATTGGTTCTTGTTTATCCGTAAAATGGTAAAGTTGAATTTGTACGTGGTTTATAGACAAGTGAATTAATTTAATTCAAAAATAATAGATGAATTAGACAAAAATATAAGACTTAGCCTTGAAATTGAAATGAAACGGCAGATATCTTAATTCCGAGCGCAGAGCTACCAGAGGCAGTAAGAACAATATAAATAAACAATAAAGTAAAAAGTTATTGAGTTTTTGATAGAGTATAGTACATGCTTGTCAGAAAATTTCTCCCCTTGCAATGATGATAGAGCTCACTATTTATAGTTACACCAAAGGAACAAAGTCCTAGGATCAAGCCCCTATTTAATGACAATTATGATGGCCATTGAAGAATGTGTAATGGTGGGCGGTATATGTCATATTCTCTGTAACAGATCATGCACTTAATCCTAGGATCATACACTACCGGATGACGATATTTATTTTGTCTTTGTAAGTATCGTTCTCTTCAATGACAAGCGAGATCATTGCTTTCGGGTTTGACTATCTTCTATCTTCGGCTCCACGTGTCGCTTTCTCATGCGATCATTAAATATGAACATATTTTATCCCATACAGATAGTCTCACTACTTTCCGGTGGCATAACTTTGTATCACCAGGAAGTTGGTAGAGATACCTTTCTTGGCGGAAAATTCTCTAACACCCTTTGAAAAGTTTCTGACGGTTGATTAGACGCACGTATCTCCGCATTTAGTGTCCTGAACACGCGTCATCCCACGATTCAACATTACTTTTTTCGGTTATCGAGGTAATTATGGCCACGATTTTAGCCGCCTATTCCTTTACTTATACGCATCAAACTTTTTCATTTACACTTCATAATTCTTCAAATTTTCTCCAACTCTCTTTACTCAACTCGTACTTTGTCTTCAAGCTTTCTTTAACCTTATTCCTGAAAGGAAACTTTCCTCATTTTTTGATAAAAGATGGCCTCTTCTTCCAGAAACCCTAGTTCCTCAAAGAACAAATGTAAAGTTGATGACGCTTCTCCTCCTTCGGTGAGCACCATCATCCTAAAGAGTCTTGTCACGACCAAGGACTTCGAAGAGAAGTATCCTTCCCCTCATCCTCGTACATGGTCCGTTAGCGTATACCCTTCTTCTATCCGCCCTTCCAGTATTCTTGTTGTGAAGAAAGACTGCCATTGCCATGATCTAGACATTATCGCTTCTGATCTGGCGGAGCAGGTAACCTTACCCAAGAAGGGTTTTACTTTTTTTTTATACGTACCCTTCACTTTGAGTAGAGAGCTTGACTCCGTCATCGTAGAGTTCTGCATCCGTTACCAGGTATGCCTGACATAAGTAAGTCCTTTTCTATGGAGGACACTCGCTTGTCTGTGGCGCTTGTGCCATGAGACGGGAGATGAGCTAACCCTAGATCGATTAATGAATCTTTGTTCCCCCAAGATTTTTCGCGGGGGAATGATAAATTTCAGTAAGCGTGGCCACTATGCTCTGCTATCCAGCATGGATGATGACAATGACCGTGAGTGGATAGAACGGTTCATTGCAGTTTCCACCAAGGACATCATTCTGGCCACGACTTCATCCTTTCCAAAATTATGAAACTACACTCGTAAGTTCTCAATTTGTCTTTTCTTCCATTAAAGATCGTCTCATATCGTTATTGACACCTCTTCTTTCGCTCATTTCAGCAACTCGGTGGATACTACATAGGGTTGAAGTCTTGGACCAGTGGGTCCAAAAAATCTTAGATGTTACTACGCCCGAGGCCCGCACGTGGAAAGAACTGGCCAACAAATACGGGCGGAAGGCCAAAAATCATGGTAAATTGAACTCATATTGTCTTTACTTTTCGTATAAGGAAATTGATTAACCTTTTTTCTTGTTAAATTTAGGTATACCCTAAGGCTCAGTTGTCGTCCCCGAGGAGGACGTTTTGGCTAATCCTGCTGAAGCGTCGAGGCTGCTGCAGGAGGCTTTTACATGAACAGGTGTCTCCGAGCCTGCTTCTGGTGCAAGTGCTTCTTCTCGGAGTCCCTGGCTGGAGAACAAGTAACGAAAAGGGAGACGTTCATCTTCGGCCGGGTGAACAAATAAAAAGGCAAAGAACACAGTGCCTGAGCCATCCTCGGATGATGTGGAGATGAACATCGCGCCCGAGCCGGTCCCAGAAACTGTGGTGATCGATGATGATGGAAAAGCCAGTGATGATGGGGCTTCTCTACATAGAAGATGACGAACCTCATCAACTCAATAGAATGCTCAATCTATTGAGTTAGCTACACCAATCGAGGACGATGCCTTGGCACTCTGGGGGAGTTTGATGTGGTGGAAGATGCCAACTCAC
The DNA here is from genome assembly GCA_000715115.1 of Nicotiana otophora. NCBI lineage: Eukaryota > Viridiplantae > Streptophyta > Magnoliopsida > Solanales > Solanaceae > Nicotiana > Nicotiana otophora. The sequence continues at coordinate 19,370 of AWOL01S0101945.1, forward strand.
GCTTTTGAGTCCCACCGGCCGTGCCCTGTACTATAGGGCTAAGTATCGGGCCTCTTCCGTCTTCGGTTGACGAGCAACCATTAATCATCATTGCACCTGCCGGTGCATTTTTCTCACCCTATAATGCCATTTGCTTCATCTCCCTCTTCTCCAACTCAGCCTTTGCCGCCAACAATTGCTACATCATTTTCGACGGTCGCAACTGCTCGAGAGGAGGATTTCCCTCTTCCCCATTCCCCAGTTCATGGGAATCTGGGGCAAAATTATGCTGCCCCCTCAGACGATCCCCAAATGAGGAGGAGTGCAATCCGTTGTCCTGACCGGTGGAACTTGCTAACTATTTTAAGCCCTTGGCTTTAGATAAAGATTGGGAAAAAAATACAAACACTCTCGGGAGAGTGCTTTGTTGAACAATGCCATGTACACCGCAGCGGCAATATAGTTATTGTTTTCTCTGTTGTTTATTCTATTTATGTTATGGCATGGTTTTGAATTTGCATTCTCGTTTTGCAGGCTAACTTCCTTGCTTTCGAGGGCCTTCAAAGGCTGATTCGTGATAAGGAGGAACTTACCTCTGAGCAGGATCAACTTTATGCCGAGCGGCACCAAACTGTTGCTCGCCTCTCAGAACTTGAAGCTCAAGCTACTGAGGCCGTTGATTTGGATGCTCGGTTGCAGCAAAGCGAGCAAGAAGTAGTGAACCTTGGACAAGAGGTTGCCCCGTTGAGGGCTCAATTTGAAGAGGCTTTGGCCAAATGAGTTGAAGTCCATAATGTCGTTCTTGCTGTATCCGATCGTGAGGCTGCCACCGTTGAAAGGTTGAACAATTTGGAGGCGACCTTAAACTCTAAAGCTGAAGAGCTTGCTGCCGGGGCGAAGTATGCCCAATTGGAGGAGAAGCATAAGAGGACCATTGAGCATAATAGAATTTTCAGCTTTACTATCTGTGACCTCGATGGTAGCTTCCAGTCTGTTAGTTCTGTGCGGGAAAACTTTTCTGCTAAGGTCGGTCAGCTTAAAGAATAAATTCAGCATCGAGCGGCTTCCTTCATTGTTGAAAAAGCATATGCTATGTATAGCATGCGAAGAAAAACCTTGGAAGAGGCCAAAGCATGTGTCATTTACTTTGATGCCGAAATCGCTTAGGCCCGTGAGCTGGGGTTAGCTGCTAAAAGGGGTCTTCCGGTCCGGCCTGATGCTATCGATTCTTCTGGTTTCGGTTTTGAATTCTCGGGAACTGAAGAAGAACCGGAAGCTGATGATGCCGAAGGCCAAAGTATCGAACCGATGGCGAATCTTTCCACTTCTCCTGGGGGCGTGGATCTCTTCCTCCGAGTTCCAGAGATACAACATCTTAGTTTTTGCTTTCTTTTTCAAGCTTTTGTACTTGTGTTGTTTGGCACATTTATTGTAAATAGAGACACTTTTTTGTCAAGTATAAGTTTTCTCTTTGCGTCCTTTTGTTTAAGTATTTGCGTAAGTTTGATCTTTATATCTTTTTTCGTTTAAGTGATTGCGCAAGTTTTACTGTTTGCGTCTACATGTGCAAGGCTTCGAGTGTATTTTCCCCCAAAGACCTTTGGATTTCGGGCATAAGTTCTTCCGAAATCAACCCTTTAACGTGAGGATTTTCATAAGAGATGGCCCTCTTATGTTTACAGTGCTCTTGAAGAGGACGTCTCCTATTCATTTCGACACTAACATTTGAAGTACTTGTTTAACTTTCAAATGATAAAATCAATTCATCGTTCAAACAAAAACAAGAGATAAACAAAAAGACTTTACTTTATTCCTTCCTTTTTCAAAAGTACATAAGCATTCAATGTGCTAAAAATGAATTGTCATTTCTACTGGCCAACCCGTACAACTTGTTTTTACGGGGCTGGCCGCGCAATCCACGGTCCGATGATACAACTATGCTTCCGGGTTTCGTATTCTGGTTAAAGTGGTAATCGTTGTTTCCGTATCCTCATATCATTCCCCCTAGTATTCGAATGCGAAGAATACGAATTTAAACACTGGAAGTTTTACACCTTCGAGGATTCCACTAGGGAATTGATATATAATCTTCAGTTAACAAACTTCGCTTCCCCTTAGGAATTTATGATATCGAGCCAAAGATTATCTAATAATCCCCCCAGTGGCTTGCACTTGTGAATGGTCAGGTAATCTCTGTTCGACAACAAACTTAACTTCCCGGTAAGAACTTTGCTATCAAGCAAAAGACTATCTAACCGCTATGTAGTGGTTCTTTACTTGTGTGTCTTGTCATTTAAAGGTCTTATTGTTGAATCTTGCTTCGTAGTATACTTTCCGTTGATGCCTCATTAAAAACCTTGCCAGNGTGGTCGGGTAATCTCTGTTCGACAACAAACTTAACTTCCAGGTAAGAACTTTGCTATCAAGCAAAAGACTATCTAACCGCTATGTAGTGGTTCTTTACTTGTGTGTCTTGTCATTTAAAGGTCTTATTGTTGAATCTTCCTTCGTAGTATGCTTTCCGTTGATGCCTCGTTAAAAACCTTGCCAGAAAAACCAAATTGAGACAAAAACTGGACGAAGGGAAAAAGAGTGTAGCACATGCTTGTAGTACAGGTGATGTTCATCAGCAATAGTATCTCTTGAGGTGTGCCACGTTCCAATTACTTGGCAACTTTTCTCCATCTTGATTCTCTAACTCATATGACCATTTTTCGGTGACAGCTAAAACCCAGTAGGGGCCTTCCCATGTTGGACCTAGCTTCCCTACATTGAGTTCCCGGGTACTCTGCATTACTTTCCTTAAAACTAAGTCTCCAACTTTGAAATAACGGAGGTTGGCTCTTCGATTGTAATATCTTTCTATTCACTGCTTTTGGGTTGCCATTTTTATATGTGCCAAGTCCCTGCATTCGTCGAGCAGCTCCAAATTGACTAACATTGCTTCATTGTTTGCTTCTTCGCTTGCCCAAAAATACCTCAGGGTTGGCTCCCCTACTTCCACCGGGATCAGGGCTTCTACTCTGTACACAAGAGAGAAAGGAGTGTCTCCCATGCTCGATTTGGCCGTTTGTCAATACGCCCATAGTACACCTAGCAACTCTTTGGGCCATTTACCTTTAGTTGCTTTCAATCGCTTTTTGAGCTTTTGTATAATGACTTTGTTTGTTGATTCTTCTTGACCGTTTTGCTCGAATGATAAGGTGATGATGTGATCCTTTTAATTTTCAAGTCTTCAAGGAACTTCTTGACCTTTGCGCCTATGAATTGTGGCATGGTTTCGCAGGCTATCTCTTTTGGTATTCCAAAACTGCAAATTATATTTTCCCACAAGAAATATACCACTTCTCGTTCGCCGATCTTCTGATAAGGACCTGCTTCAACCCACTCAGAAAAATAGTCAGTTAAAATCAAAAGTAATCTTACCTTACCGAGGGATGGTGGTAGTGGTTCGACGATATCCATTCCCCACTTCATGAATGACCATAATGACAAATCTGAGTGCAACGGCTCTGTCAGTTGATGTACTAACGGTGTGTAGCGTTGAGATTTATCATATTTTTTGACATAAGCTTTGGTGTCTTGTTCCATCTGGGGCCAATAGTATCCTGCCCTAATTAGTTTTATTACTAAGGAATCTGTGCCTGAGTGATTTCCGCAGATCTCTTTGTGGACTTCTTGCATAACATAATTAGCTTCGGAGGCTCTCAAACATCGGGCCTACGGGCCTTGGAAAGATCTTCTGTATAGGTGACCCCTTTGGAAGCTATATCGAGTTGCTTTAGTGCGCAGTGCCCAAGATGCCTTAGGATATTCAGGCAATTTCTCGTGCTCGAGATAGTCAATAATCTTGTTTCTCCAGTCCTAGACCAATTAGTCACGTTTACCTCGTAATAGCTATCTACGTCAAATACCGAGTGCATAAGTNCGGGGCGAAGTATGCCCAATTGGAGGAGAAGCATAAGATGACCATTGAGCATAAATAGAATTTTCAGCTTTACTATCTATGACCTCGATGTTAGCTTCCAGTCTGTTAGTTCCGTACGGAAAAACCTTTCTGCTAAGGTCGGCCAGCTTAAAGAATAAATTCAGCATCGAGCGGCTTCCTTCATTGTTGAAAAAGCATATGCTATGTATAGCATGCGGAGAAAAACCTTAGAAGAGGCCAAAGCATGTGTCATTTACTTTGATGCCGAAATCGCTTAGGCCCGTGAGCTGGGGTTAGCTGCTAAAAGGGGTCTTCTGGTCCGGCTTGATGCTATCGATTCTTCTGGTTTCGATTTTGAATTCTCGGGAATTGAAAAAGAACCGGAAGCTAATGATGCCGAAGGCCAAAGTATCGAACCGATGGCGAATCTATCCACTTCTCCTTGGGGCGTGGATCTCTTCCTCCGAGTTCCAGAGATACAACATCTTAGTTTTTGCTTTCTTTTTCAAGCTTTTGTACTTGTGTTGTTTGGCACATTTATTGTAAATAGAGACACTTTTTTGTCAAGTATAAGTTTTCTCTTTGCGTCCTTTTGTTTAAGTATTTGCGTAAGTTTGATCTTTACATCTTTTTTCGTTTAAGTGATTGCGCAAGTTTTACTGTTTGCATCTACATATGCAAGGCTTCGAGTGTATTTTCCCCCAAAGGCCTTTGGATTTCGGGCATAAGTTCTTCCGAAATCAACCCTTTAACGTGAGAATTTTCATAAGAGATGGCCCTCTTATGTTTACAGTGCTCTTGAAGAGGACGTCTCCTATTCATTTCGACACTAACATTTGAAGTACTTGTTTAACTTCCAAATGATAAATTCAATTCATCGTTCAAACAAAAACAAGAGAGAAACAAAAAGACTTTACTTTATTCCTTCCTTTTTCAAAAGTACATAAGTATTCAATGTGTTAAAAAGGAATTGTCATTTCTATTGGCCAACCTGTACAACTTGTTTTTACGGGGCTGGCCGCGCAATCCCCGGTCTGATGATACAACTATGCTTTCGGGTTTCGTATTCTGGTTAAAGTGGTAATCGTTGTTTCCGTATCCTCATATCATTCCCCCTAGTATTCGAATGCGAAGAATACGAATTTAAACACTGGAAGTTTTACACCTTCGAGGATTCCACTAGGGAATTGATATATAATCTTCAGTTAACAAACTTCGCTTCCCCTTAGGAATTTATGATATCGAGCCAAAGATTATCTAATAATCCCCCCAGTGGCTTGCACTTGTGAATGGTCAGGTAATCTCTGTTCGACAACAAACTTAACTTCCCGGTAAGAACTTTGCTATCAAGCAAAAGACTATCTAACCGCTATGTAGTGGTTCTTTACTTGTGTGTCTTGTCATTTAAAGGTCTTATTGTTGAATCTTGCTTCGTAGTATACTTTCCGTTGATGCCTCATTAAAAACCTTGCCAGAAAAACCAAATTGAGACAAAAACTGGACGAAGGGAAAAAGAGTGTAGCACATGCTTTTAGTACAGGTGATGTTCATCAGCAATAGTATCTCTTGAGGTGTGCCACGTTCCAATTACTTGGCAACTTTTCTCCATCTTGATTCTCTAACTCATATGACCATTTTCTGGTGACAGCTGAAACCCAGTAGGGGCCTTCCCATATTGGACCTAGCTTCCCCATATTGAGTTCCCGGGTACTCTGCATTACTTTCCTTAAAACTAAGTCTCTAACTTTGAAATAACGGAGGTTGGCTCTTCGATTGTAATATCTTTCTATTCACTACTTTTGGGTTGCCATTTTTATATGTGCCAAGTCCCTGCGTTCGTCGAGCAGCTCCAAATTGACTAACATTGCTTCATTGTTTGCTTCTTCGCTTGCCCCAAAAATACCTCAAGGTTGGCTCCCCTACTTCCACCGGGATCAGGGCTTCTACTCTGTACACAAGAGAGAAATGAGTCTCTCCCATGCTCGATTTGGCCATTTTTCAATACGCCCATAGTACACCTAGCAACTCTTTGGGCCATTTACCTTTAGTTGCTTCCAATCACTTTTTGAGATTTTGTATAATGACTTTGTTTGTTGATTCTTCTTGAACGTTTTGCTCGGATGATAAGGTGATGATGTGATCCTTTTAATTTTCAAGTCTTCAAAGAACTTCTTGACCTTTGCGCCAATGAATTGTGGCATGTTGTCGCAGGCTATCTCTTTTGGTATTCCAAAACTGCAAATTATATTTTCCCACAAGAAATATACCACTTCTCGTTTGCCGATCTTATGATAAGGACCTGCTTCAACCCACTTAGAAAAATAGTTAGTTAAAATCAAAAGTAATCTTACCTTACCGAGGGATGGTGGTAGTGGTTCGACGATATCCATTCCCCACTTCATGAACGACCATAATGACAAATCTGAGTGCAACGGCTCTGTCAGTTGATGTACTAACGGTGTGTAGCGTTGAGATTTATCATATTTGTTGACATAAGCTTTGGTGTCTTGTTCCATCTGGGGCCAATAGTATCCTGCCCTAATTAGTTTTATTACTAAGGAATCTGTGCCTGAGTGATTTCCGCAGATCTCTTTGTGGACTTCTTGCATAACATAATTAGCTTCGGAGGCTCTCAAATATCGGGCCTACGGGCCTTGGAAAGATCTTCTGTATAGGTGACCCCTTTTGAAGCTATATCGAGTTGCTTTAGTGCGCAGTGCCCAAGATGCCTTAGGATATTCAGGCAATTT
>AWOL01S0101958.1:5034-32014 GCA_000715115.1 Nicotiana otophora
CACTCAGAAGGCGTGGGCTATAGCACACGAAAATAGTGGAATCGGGCGGAATTGTAGTTTTTTGGCCGTAAAACGCAAAACAACGAGGAGCGGTCCTGGCGAGGTGGTGACCGTGGTTCCTTATGTCCTATTTGATGGCCCAGAAAAATTTTAGGCGACCATGGTCCGGGGGTCCCGGGCCCACTCGGAAGGCGTGGGCTATAGCACACAAAAATATGGGCATTTGGCGGAATTCTAGTTTTTTGGCCGAAAAATGCAAAACAACGAGGAACGGTCAAGGCGAGGCGGTGACTATTATTCCTTAGGTCGTATTGGATGGCCCGAAAAAATTGTAGGCGATCTGGTTTCGGGGGGCCCGGGCCCACACAGAAGGCGTGGGATATAGAACACGAAAATATGGGAATCAGGTGGAATTCTATTTTCTTGGCCGTAAAATGCAAAACAATGAGGAACGGTCATGGCGGGGCGGTGACTATGGTTACTTAGGTCGTATTTGATGAACCGAAAAAATTTAAGGCGATCCAGGTCTGGAGGGGCCCGACCCACTCAGAAAGCGGCACACGAAAGTATGGTAATCAGGCTAAATTCTAATTTTTTGGCCGTAAAACATAAAAAGATGAGGAACAGTCATTGTGGGGCGGTGACTATGGTTCCTTAGGTCATATTTGATTGTCCGGAAAAATTTTAGGCGATCGGGGTCCGAGGTGCCCGGGCCCACTCGGAAGGCATGGGCTATAGCACACGAAAATATGGGAATCGGCTGGAATTCTAGTTTTTTGGTTGTAAAACGCAAAAAATGAGGAACGGTCATGGCAAGGCGGTGACTATAGTTCCTTAGGTCGTATTTCATGCCCTGAAAAGTTTTTAGGCGATTCGGGTCCGAGGGGCTCTCCCCACTCGGAAGGCGTGATGGTGAGGCGGTGACTATGGTTCTTTAGGTCGTATTTGATGGCCCGAAAATATTTTAGGCGATCCTAGTCCGGGGGGCCCGGCCCACTCAAAAGGCGTGGCTACATAGCGCACGAAAATATGGGAATCGGGCAAAATTCTAGTTTTTTGGCCGTAAAACGCACAAAACGTGGAACGATCATGGCCCACTCGGTCGAATTTGATGGCACCGAAAAGCTTTAGGCGATCGAGGTCAGGGGGCCCGGGCCCACTCGGAAGGCGTGGGCTATAGCACACGAAAATATCGAAATAAGGCAAAATTCTAGTCTTTCGGCCGTAAACCACAAAAAAATGAGGAACGGTCATGGCGAGGTGGTGACTATGGTTCTTTAGGTCATATTTGACAGCCCAAAAAACATTTAGGCGATCCGAGTCCGGGGGGCCCAGCCCACTCGGAAGGCGTGAGCTGTAGCACATGAAAATATGGGAATCGGGCGGAATTCTCTTTTTTGGCTGTAAAACGCAAACAATGAGGAACGGTCATGGCGAGGAGGTGACTATGGTTCTTTAGGTCGTATTGGATGGCCCGAAAAAATTTTAGGCGCTCCGAGTCCGGGAGGGGCTCTAGGAAGGCGTGGGCTATAGCACACGAAAATATGGGAATCGGGCGGAATTTTAGTATTTTGGCCGTAAAACGCAAACAATGAAAAACATTCATGGGGAAGCGGTAACTATGGTTCCTTAGATCGTATTTCATGGCCCGGAAACATTTTAGGCGATCGGGGTCCGGGGGCCCGCACCCACTCGGAAGNGTTCCTTAGATCGCATTTCACGGCCAGGAAACCTTTTAGGAGATCGGGGTCAGGGGGCCCGCACCCACTCAGAAGGTGTGGGCATAGCACACAAAAATATGGAAATTTGGCGGAATTCTAGTTTTTTGGCCGGAAAACGCAAAACAATGAAGATCGGTCAAGGTGAGGCGGTGACTATTATTCCTTAGGTCGTATAGGATGGCCTGGAAAAATTGTAGGCGATCCGGTTTCGGGGGGCCCGGGCCCACACAGAAGGCGTGGGCTATAATACACGAAATTATGGGAATTGGGCGGAATTCTAGTTTCTTGGATGTAAAACGCAAAACAATGAGGAACGGTCATGGCGGGGCGGTGACTATGGTTACTTAGGTCGTATTTGATGGCCCGTAAAAATTTAAGGCGGTCCGGGTCTGGAGGGGCCCGAACCACTCGGAAGGCGGCACACGAAAATATAGTAATCAAACTGAATTATAATGTTTTGGCCGTAAAACATAAAACAATGAGGAACAGTTATGGTGGGGCTGTAACTATGGTTCCTTAGGTCATATTGGATTGTCCGGAAAAGTTTTAGGCGATCGGGGTCCGAGGTGCCCGGGCCCACTCGGAAGGGGTGGGCTATAGCACACGAAAATATGGGAATCGGGCGGAATTCTTGTTGTTTGGCTATAAAACGAAAATTACGAGGAACGGTCATGGCAAGGCTGTGACTATAGTTCCTTAGGTCGTATTTCATGGCCTGGAAAAAATTTAGGCGATCCGGGTCCGGGGGCCCTGCCCACTCGGAAGGCGTGGGCTATAGGACACGAACTTATGAGAATCAGGTGGAATTCTAGTTTTTTGGCCGTAAAATGCAAAATAAACGAGGAATGGTGATGGTGAGGCAGTTACTATGGTTCTGTAGGTCATATTTGATGGCCCGAAAAGTTTTTAGGCGATCCTAGTCCGGGGGGGCCGGCCCACTCGAAAGGCGTGGGCTACATAGCACACGAAAATATGGGAATCACGCAAAATTCTAGTTTTTTGGCCGTAAAATGCAAAAAATGTGGAATGGTCATGGCCCACTCGGTCGAATTTGATGGAACTGAAAAGGTTTAGGCGATCGGGGTCAGGGGGCCCAGGCCCACTCGGAAGGCATGGGCTATAGCACACAAAAATATGGGAATAAGGCGGAATTCTAGTCTTTTGGACTAAAACGCAAAAAAATGAGGAACGGTCATGGCGAGGTGGTGACTATGGTTCTTTAGGTCATATTTGATGGCCCGAAAATATTTTAGGCGATCCAACTCCGGGGGGCCCAGCCCACTCGGAAGGTGTGAGCTATAGCACACGAAAATATGGGAATCGGGCGGAATTCTAGTTTTTTGGCTGTAAAAAGCAAACAATGAGGAACGGTCATGGCGAAGTGGTGACTATAGTTCCTTAGGTCGTATTTCATGGCCTGAAAAATTTTAAGGCGATCCGGGTCCTGGGGGCCTTGCCCATTCGGAAGACGTGGGCTATAGCACACGAAAATATGAGAATCGAGCAGAATTCTAGTTTTTTGGCCGTACGACGCAAAACAAATGAGGAACGGTCAAGGCAATATGGTGAATATGGTTCTTTAGGTCGTAATGGATGGCCCAAAAATTTTCAGGCGATCCGAGTCCGGGGTTCCCGGCACACTCGAAAGACGTGGGCTATAGCACACGAAAATATGGGAATCGGGCGAACTTATAGTTTTTTGGCCGTAAAACGCAAAAAAACGAAGAACGGTCATGGCGAGGCGGTGACTATGGTTCTTTAGGTCGTATTTGATGGCCCAAAAATATTTTAGGCAATCAGAGTCCGGTCGGCCCGAACCCACTCGGAAGGCATGGGCTATAGCACACGAAAATATGGGAATCGGGGCGGAATTCTAGTTTTTTTGCAAGAAAATGCAAAGAAATGAGGAACGGTCATGGAAGCGGTGGCTATGGTTCCTTAGTTCATATTTGATGGCCCGGAAATATTTAAGGCGATCCGGGTCTGGAGGTGCCCGGCCCACTCGGAAGGCGGCACACGAAAATATGGTAATCGGGCTGAATTCTAGTTTTTTGGCCGTAAAACGCAAAAATATGAGGAACGGTCATGGTGGGGTGGCTATCATGGTTCCTTAGGTCATATTTGATGGGCCGGAAAAATTTTAGTCAATCGGGGTCAAAGGGGTCCGGTCCCACTCGGAAAGCGTGGGCTATAACACACGAAAATATAGGAATCGGACGGAATTCTAGTTATTTGGCGGTAAAATGCAAAACAATGAGGAATGGTAATGGAAAGGTGGTGACTATTGATCTTTTTAGGTCATATTTTATGGCCCAGAAAGTTTTAGGCGATTCGAGTCCGGGCGGCCCGGACCCACTCGGAAGGCTTGGGCTATAGCACACGCAAATATGAGAATCAGGCAGAATTCTAGTTTCTTGGCCGTAAAATGCATAAAATTGAGGAACGGTCATGGTGGGGCAGTGACTATGGTTCCTTAGGCCATATTTAATGGCCCGGAAAAATTTAAGGCAATCGGGGTCGGGGGCCCAGGCCCACTCGGAAGGCGTGGGCATAGCACACGAAAATATGGGAATCAGGCAGAATTCTTGTTTTTTGGCCGTAAAACGCAAAAACAACAAGGAGAGGTCATGGCGGTATAGTGACTATGTTTCCTTAGGTCGTAATTGATGGCCCGGAAAAGTTTAGGCGATACGGGTCCGGGGGGCCCTGCCCAATGTGAAGGCGTGGGATATATCACATGAAAATATGGGAATCGGGGGGAATTCTAGTTTTTTGGACGCAAAACGCAAAAATATGAGGAACGGTCATGGCGGGGCAGTGACTATGGTTCCTTAGGCATTATTTGATAACCAGTAAAAATTTTAGGCGATCGGGGGGCCCCCACTCGGAAGGCGTGGGATATACGAAAATATGGGAATCGGGCAGAATTCTAGTTGTTTGTCCTTAAAACGCAAAAAAATGAGGTGAGGTCATGGTGGGGCAGTGACTATGGTTCCTTAGGTCGTATTTGATGGCCTGGAAAATTTTTAGGCCATCCGGGTCCAGGGGACCCTGCCCAATGGGAAGGCGTGGGCTATATATCACGAAAATATGGGAATCAGGAGGAATTCTAGTTTTTTGGCCGTAAAACGCAAACAAATAGGAACGGTCATGGCGAGGCGTTGACTATGGTTGTTTAGGTCATATTTGATGGCCCGCAAAATTTTTAGGCGATCCGAGTCTGGGGGGCGGCCCACTCGGAAGGCGTGGGCTATAGTACACGAAAATATGGGAATCGGGCGGAATTTACTTTTTTGGCCGTAAAACGTAAAACATGAGGAACAATCATGGGGAAGCGGTAACTATGGTTCCTTAGATCGTATTTCATAGCCCGGAAAATTTTTAGGCGATCGGGGTCAGGGGGCCCGCACCCACTCGAAGGCATGGGTATAGCACACGAAAATATGGGAATTTGGCGGAATTCTAGATTTTTGGCAGGAAAACGCAAAACAACGAGGAACGGTCAAGGCGAGGCAGTGACAATTGTTCCTTAGGTCATATTTGATGACCCGGAAAAATTGTAGGCGATCCGGTTTCGGGGGGCCGGGCCCACTTAGAAGGCGTGGGCTATAACACCCAACAATATGGGAATCAGGCGAAATTTTAGTTTCTTGGCCGTAAAACGCAAAACAACGAGGAACGATCATGGAGGGGCGGTGACTATGGTTACTTAGGTCGTATTTGATGGCCCAGAAATATTTAAGGCGATCAGGGTCTGGAGGGACCCGACCCACGCGGAAGGCAGCACACGAAAATATGGTAATCGGGCTGAATTCTAGTTTTTTGGCCGTAAAACACAAAACAATGAGGAACAGTCATGGTGGGGCGGTGACTATGGTTCCTTATGCCGTATTTGATGGTCCGGAAAAATTTTAGGCGATTGGAGTCCGAGGTCCCCGGGCCCACTCGGAAGGCGTGGGCTATAGCACACGAAAATATGGGAATCGGGCGGAATTCTAGTTGTTTGGCCGTAAACTGTAAACAAATGAGGAATGGTCATGGCAAGGCGGTGAGTATGGTTCTTTAGGTTATATTTTATGGCCCGAAAAAAGTTTTAGGCGATTCGAGTCCGGGCGGCCCGGATCCACTCATAAGGCATGGGCTATAGCACACGAAAATATGGGAATCGGGCGGAATTCTAGTTTCTTGGCCGTAAAACTCAAAAATATGAGGAACGGTCATGGCAGGACGATGACTATGGTTCCTTATTTGATGGCCCGGAAAACTTTAAAGCGATCGGGGTCAGGGAAGCCCGGTCCCACTCGGAAGGCGTGGGCTATAGCACACGAAAATATGGGAATCAGGCGGATTTCTAGTCATTTGGCCGCAAAACGCAAACAAATGAGGAATGGTCATGGCAAGGCGGTGACTATGGTTCTTTAGATCATATTTGATGGCCTGAAAAAACTTTTGGTGATCCGAGTATGGGCGGCCCGAACCCACTCGGAAGGCATGGGCTATGGCACACGAAAATATGGGTATCGGACGGAATTCTAATTTCTTAGCCATAACACGCAAAACAATGAGGAACGCTCATGGATGGGCGGTGGCTATGGTTCCTTAGATCGAATTTCATGGCCTGAAAATATTTTAGGCGATCGAGTTCAGGAGGCCCGGGCCCACTCGGAAGGCGTGGGCTATAGCACACGAAAATATGGGAATAAGGCGGAATTCTAGTTTTTTGGCTGTAAAACGCAAATACAATGAGGAACGGTCATGGCGAGGTGGTGACTATTGTTCTTTCGGTCATATTTGACGGCTCAAAAACATTTTAGGCGATCAAAGTCCGGGGAGCCCAGCCCACTCGGAAGGCGTGGGCTATAGCACACGAAAATATGGGAATCAGGCAGAATTCTAGTTTCTTGGCCGTAAAAGGCAAAAAAACGAGGAAAGGTCATGGTGGAACGCTGACTATGGTTCCTTAGGTCGTATTCGATGGCCCAAAAAAATTCAAGACAATCCGGGTTTGGAGGGGCCCGACCCACTCAGAATGCGGCACACGAAAATATTGGAATCGGGAAAAATTCTAGTTTTATGGCCGAAAAAAGCAAAAGAACTAGAAACGCTCATGGCTGAGCGGTGACTATGGTTCCTTAGGTCGTATGTGATGGCGTGGAAAAATTTTAGGGGATCCGGTTCCTGGGGGCCCGTGCCCACTCGGAGGCGTGGGCTATTGCACACGAAAATATGGGAATGAGGCGAAATTCTAGCTTTTTGGCCATAAAATGCAAAAGAACGAGGAATGGCCATGGCGGGGCGGTGGATATGGTTCCTTAGGGCGTATTTTATGGACCATAAAAATTTTAGGCTATTCGGGTCCAAGCGGCCCGGGCCCACTCAGAAGGCGTGGGCTATAGCACATGAAAATATGTGAATCGTGCGGAATTCTAGTTTCTTGGCTGTAAAATGCAAAACAAAACAAGGAAATGTCATGGAGGGGCGGTGACTATGGTTCCTTATGTCATATTTGATGGATCGAAAAAATTTAAGGCGATCGAGGTTTGGAGGGGCCCGACCCACTCGGAATACGGCACACGAAAATATGGTAATCGGGCTGAATTCTAGTTGTTTGGCCGCAAAACGCAAACAAACGAGGTACGGTCATGGAGGGGCGGTGAATATGGTTCCTTATGTCATATTTGATGGATCGAAAAAATTTAAGGCGATCGAGGTTTGGAGGGGCCCGACCCACTCGGAATACGGCACACGAAAATATGGTAATCGGGCTGAATTCTAGTTGTTTGGCCGCAAAACGCAAACAAACGAGGTACGGTCATGGAGGGGCGGTGAATATGGTTCCTTATGTCATATTTGATGGATCGAAAAAATTTAAGGCGATCGAGGTTTGGAGGGGCCCGACCCACTCGGAATACGGCACACGAAAATATGGTAATCGGGCTGAATTCTAGTTGTTTGGCCGCAAAACGCAAACAAACGAGGTACGGTCATGGAGGGGCGGTGAATATGGTTCCTTATGTCATATTTGATGGATCGAAAAAATTTAAGGCGATCGAGGTTTGGAGGGGCCCGACCCACTCGGAATACGGCACACGAAAATATGGTAATCGGGCTGAATTCTAGTTGTTTGGCCGCAAAACGCAAACAAACGAGGTACGGTCATGGAGGGGCGGTGAATATGGTTCCTTATGTCATATTTGATGGATCGAAAAAATTTAAGGCGATCGAGGTTTGGAGGGGCCCGACCCACTCGGAATACGGCACACGAAAATATGGTAATCGGGCTGAATTCTAGTTGTTTGGCCGCAAAACGCAAACAAACGAGGTACGGTCATGGAGGGGCGGTGAATATGGTTCCTTATGTCGTATTTCTTGGCCCGAAAAAATTTTAGGCGACCGAGGTTCAGGGGCCCTGGGCCTACTCGGAAGGCGTGGGCTATAGCACACGAAAATATGGGAATTGGGCGGAATTTTAGTTGTTTTGCCATAAAATGCAAAACAAGAGGAGAGGTCATGGCGGGGCAGTGACTATGGTTCCTTAGGTCAGATTGGATGGCCCGGAAAAAATTTAAGCGATCCGGGTTCGGGGGGCCCTGCCCACTGGGAAGGCATGGGCTATATCACACGAAAATGTGGGAATCGCTCGGAGTTCTAGTGTTTTGGCCATAAAATGAAAAATAACCAGGAACGGTCATGGCGAGGCGGTGAATATGGTTCTTTAGATTGTATTTGATGGCCCAAAATTTTTTTAGGCGATCCGAGTCCTGGGTGGCCGGCCCAATCGAAAGGCGTGGTCTATAGCACACGAAAATATGGGAATCAAGCGGAATTCAAGTTATTATGCCGTAAAACGCAAAGAATGAGGAACGATCATGGCGGAGCGGTAACTATGGTTCCTTAGATCGCATTCCATGGCCCGGCAAATTTTTAGGCTATCAGGGTCCGGGGGCCCGCACCCACTCGGAAGGCGTGGGCATAGCACACGAAAATATGGAATTCGGGCGGAATTCTAGTGTTTTGGCGCAAAACGCAAAACAAAACTAGGAACGGTCATGGCGGGGCGGTGACTATTGTTTCTTAGGTCGTATTTAATGGCCCAGAAAAATTGTAGGCGATCCAGTTTTGGGAGGCCCGTGCCGACTCGGAAAGCGTGGGCTATAGAATACGAAATTATGGGAATCAGGCAGAATTCTAGTTTTCTTGGCCGTAAAACGCAAAACAATGAGGAATGGTCATGGCGGGGCGATGGCTATGATTCATTAGGTCGTATTTGATGGTACATAAAAATTTAAGGCTATTCGGGTCCGGGCGACCCGGGCCCACTCCGAAGGCGTGGGCTATAGCACACGAAAATATCGGAATCGGGTGAAATTCTAGTTTCTTGGCCGTAAAACGCAAAAAAACGAGGAACGGTCATAGAGGTGCAGTGACTATGGTTCCTTAGGTCGTATTTTATGGCCCGTAAAAATTAAGGCGATCCGGGTCTGGAGGGGCCCGACCCACTCGTAAGGCGGCACACGAAAATATGGTAATCGGGCTGAATTTTACTTTTTTGGCCGTAAAACGCAAACAAATGATGAAGGTCATGGAGGGGCGGTGAATATGGTTCCTTATGTCGTATTGGTTGGCCTGAAAAAAATATATGCGATCGGAATTCGGGGGCCCTGGGCCCACTCGGAAGGCGTGGGCTATAACACACGAAAATATGGGAATTGGGCCGAATTCTAGCTTTGTTTGCCATAAAATGCAAAACCAAGAGGAGAGGTCATGGCGGGGCAGTGACTATGGTTCCTTAGGTCATATTGGATGTCCCGGAAAAATTTTAAGCGATCCGGGTTCGGGGGGCCCTGCCCACTGGGAAGGCATGGGCTATATCGCACAAAAATGTGGGAATCGCTCGGAGTTCTAGTTTTTTGGCCATAAAATGAAAAACACCAGGAACGGTCATGGCGAGGCACTGAATATGGTTCTTTAGATCGTATTTGATGGCCCGAAAAATTTTTAGGCGATGAGAGTCCGGGGGGTTGGCCCACTCGAAATGTGTGGGCTATAGCACAAGTAAATATGGGAATCAAGCGGAATTCTAGTGTTTTGGCCGTAAAATGCAAAAACTGAGGAACGATCATGGAGAAGCGGTAACTATGGTTCCTTAGATCGTATTTCATGGCCTAGCAAATTTTTAGGCTATCGGTGTCCAGGAGCCCGCGCCCACTCGGAAGGTGTGGGCATAGCACACGAAAATATGGGATTCGGGCGGAATTCTAGTTTTTTGGCCGCAAAACACAAAACAAAACTAGGAACGGTCATGGCGGGGCGGTGACTATTGTTCCTTAGGTCTTATTTGATGGCTCGGAAAAATTGTAAGCGATCCGGTTCCGGGGGCCCATGCCGACTCGGAAGGCGTGGGCTATAGAATACGAAATTATGGGAATCGGGCAGAATTCTAGTTGTTTTAGCCATAAAATGCAAAATGACGAGGAATGGTCATGGCAGGGCGATAGCTATGGTTCATTAGGTCGTATTCGATGGTCCATAAATATTTAAGGCTATTCTCCCAGGCCCACTCCGAAGGCGTGGGCTATAGCACACGAAAATATGGGAATCGGGTGGAATTCTAGTTTCTTGGCCGTAAAACGCAAAAAAATGAGGAACGGTCATAGCGGGGTAGTGACTATGGTTCCTTAGGTCGTATTGGATGGCCCATAAAATTTAAGGCGATCCGGGTCTTGAGGGGCCCGACCCAGTCGTAAGGCGGCACACGAAAATATGGTAATCGGGCTGAAGTTTACTTTTTTGGCCGTAAAAGGCAAACAAATGAGCAAATGGTCATGGTGTGGAGGTGACTATGGTTCCTTAGCTCGAGGGGCCCTTGCCCACTCGGAAAGCGTGGGATATAGCACACGAAAATATGGGAATCGGGCGGAATTCTAGTTTTTTGGCCGTAAAACGCAAAAGAATGAGAAATGGTCATGGCAAGGCGATGACTATGGTTATTTAGGTCATATTTGATGGCCCGAACAAATTTTAGGTGATCCGAGTCCGGGCGGCCCGGACCCACTCAGAAGGCATGGGGCTATTATTGCACACGAAAATATGGGAATCGGGCGAAATTTTAATTTTTTGGCCGTAACACACAACGAAACAGGGAACGGTCATGGAGGGGCAGTAACTATGATTCCTTAGGTCGTATTTCATGGCCCGGAAAAATTTAAGGTGATCGGGGTCAGGGGCCCGGGCCCACTCGGAAGGCGTGGGCTATAGCACACGAAAATATGGGAATCAGGTGGAATCCTAGTTTTTGGGCCGTATAACGCAAACGAGTGAAGAGAGGTCATGGAGGTGCAGTGACTATGGTTCCTTAGATCATATTTGATGTCCCGGAAAAATTTTAGGCGATACAGGTCCCGGGGAACCTGCCCAATGGGAAGGCATGGGATAAATCACACGAAAATATGGGAATCGGGCGGAATTCTAGTTTCTTGACCGTAAAACGCAAAACAATGAGGAACGGTTATGGTGGGGTGTGACTATGGTTCCTTCTATAGTATTTGATAACCTGGAAAAATTTTAGGCAATCGGGTCCGAGGGGCCCGGGCCCATTCAGAGGGCGGCACACGAAAATATGGGAATCGGGTGGAATTCTAGTTTTTTGGCCGTAAAACTCAAAAAAAGAGGAACGGTCGTGGCGAGGTGGTGATTATGGTTCTTTAGATCGTATTTGATGGCCCAAAACAATTTTAGGCGATCAGAGTACGGGTGGCCCGGACCCATTCGGAGGCATGGGCTATAGCACACGAAAATATGGGAATCGGGCGGAATTCTAGTTTCTTGGCCGTAACACGCAAATAAATGAGGAACGGTCATGGAGATCTGGTGACTATAGTTCTTTAGGTCGTATTTGATGGCCCAAAGTAATTTTAGGTGATCCGAGTCCGGGGGGCCCGACCCAATTGAAAGGCGTGTGCTATAGTAAACGAAAATATGGGAATCGGGCGAAATTCTAATTTTTTTGGCCGTAAAACGTAAAAAAAAAAAGATGAATGGTCATGGTGGGGCAGTGACTATTGTTCCTTAGATCGTATTTGATGGCCCAGAAAAATTGTAGGAGATCCGGTTCCGGGGGGCCCGTGCCCACTCGGAAGGCGTGGGCTATAGCACACGAAAATATGGGAATCAGGCGGAATTCTAGTTTTGCTGGCCGTAAAAGGCAAAACAACAAGGAACGGTCATGGTGGGGAATTGGCTATGGTTCCTTAGGTCGTATTTGATGGCCCATAAATATTTATGGCTCTTCTGGTTCGGGCGGCCCGGGCCCACTCAGAAGGCGTGGGAATCGGGCAGAATTCTAGTTTCTTGGCCGTAAAACACAAAACAATGAGGAACGGTCATGGCGGAGTGATAACTATGGTTCCTTAGATTGTATTTCATGGTCCAAAAAATATTTAGGCGATCAGGGTCCGGGGGCCCCCGCCCACTCGGAAGACTTAGGCATAGCACATGAAAATATGGGAATCAGGCGGAATTCTAATTCTTTTGGCCGCAAAAAGTAAAAAAAGATGAACGGTCATGGCAGGGCGGTGGCTATTGTTACTTAGGTCGTATTTGATGGCCCGGAAAAATTGTAGGCGATCCAATTCCGGGGGAACCGTACCCACTCGGAAGGCGTGGGCTATAGCACACAAAAATATGGGAATCGGGCTGAATTCTTGTTTTTTGGCCGTAAACTGCAAAACAATGAGGAACGGTCATGGAGGGGCGGTGACTATGGTTCCTTAGGTCGTATTTTATGGCCCATAAAAATTTAACGCTATTCGGGTTTGGGCGGCCNCTAGTTTGCTGGCCGTAAAAGGCAAAACAACAAGGAACGGTCATGGCGGGGCATTGGCTATGGTTCCTTAGGTCGTATTTGATGGCCCATAAATATTTATGGCTCTTCTGGTTCGGGCGGCCCGGGCCCACTCAGAAGGCGTGGGAATCGGGCAGAATTCTAGTTTCTTGGCCGTAAAACACAAAACAATGAGGAACGGTCATGGCGGAGTGATAACTATGGTTCCTTAGATTGTATTTCATGGTCCAAAAAATATTTAGGCGATCAGGGTCCGGGGGCCCCCGCCCACTCGGAAGACTTAGGCATAGCACATGAAAATATGGGAATCAGGCGGAATTCTAATTCTTTTGGCCGCAAAAAGTAAAAAAAGATGAACGGTCATGGCAGGGCGGTGGCTATTGTTACTTAGGTCGTATTTGATGGCCCGGAAAAATTGTAGGCGATCCAATTCCGGGGGAACCGTACCCACTCGGAAGGCGTGGGCTATAGCACACAAAAATATGGGAATCGGGCTGAATTCTTGTTTTTTGGCCGTAAACTGCAAAACAATGAGGAACGGTCATGGCGAGGTGGTGACTAGAGTTCTTTACTTCATATTTGATGGCCCGAAAAAATTTAAGGCGATCCGGGTCTGGAGGGGCCCGACCCACTTGGAAGGTGGCACACGAAAATATGGTAAACGGGTTGAATTCTAGTTTTTTGGCTGTAAAACACAAAAACATGAGGAACGGTCATGGCGAGGTGGTGACTAGAGTTCTTTACTTCATATTTGATGGCCCGAAAAAATTTAAGGCGATCCGGGTCTGGAGGGGCCCGACCCACTTGGAAGGTGGCACACGAAAATATGGTAAACGGGTTGAATTCTAGTTTTTTGGCTGTAAAACACAAAAACATGAGGAACGGTCATGGCGAGGTGGTGACTAGAGTTCTTTACTTCATATTTGATGGCCCGAAAAAATTTAAGGCGATCCGGGTCTGGAGGGGCCCGACCCACTTGGAAGGTGGCACACGAAAATATGGTAAACGGGTTGAATTCTAGTTTTTTGGCTGTAAAACACAAAAACATGAGGAACGGTCATGGCGAGGTGGTGACTAGAGTTCTTTACTTCATATTTGATGGCCCGAAAAAATTTAAGGCGATCCGGGTCTGGAGGGGCCCGACCCACTTGGAAGGTGGCACACGAAAATATGGTAAACGGGTTGAATTCTAGTTTTTTGGCTGTAAAACACAAAAACATGAGGAACGGTCATGGCGAGGTGGTGACTAGAGTTCTTTACTTCATATTTGATGGCCCGAAAAAATTTAAGGCGATCCGGGTCTGGAGGGGCCCGACCCACTTGGAAGGTGGCACACGAAAATATGGTAAACGGGTTGAATTCTAGTTTTTTGGCTGTAAAACACAAAAACATGAGGAACGGTCATGGCGAGGTGGTGATTATGGTTCTTTAGGTCGTATGTGATTGCCCGAAAAAAATTTTGGCGATCCGAGTCCGGGTGATCCAGCCCACTCGGAAGGCGTGGGCAGCACACGAAAATATGGTAATCGGGCGAAATTCTAGATTTTTGGCTTTACAATGCAAAAAATGAGGAACGGTCATGGCGAGGTGGTGACTATAGTTCTTTACTTCATATTTGATGGCCCGAAAAAATTTTAGGCGATCCGAGTCTAGGGGGCCCAGCCCACAGGGAAGGCGTAGGCTATAGCATACGAAAATATGGGAATCGGGCGGAATTCTAGTTTTTTGGCCGTAAAACGCAAAACAGACTGAGGAAAGCTCATGGCAAGGTGGTGACTATGGTTCTTTAGGTCGTATTTGATGGACCATAAAAGTTTTAGGCGATCCGAGTTCGGGGGCCCCTGCCCACTCGGAAGGTGTGGGCTATAGCTCACGAAAATATGGGAATCGGGCGAAATTCTATTATTTTAGCTGTAAAAGGCAAATCAACGAGGAACGGTCATGGGGGGCAGGGGCTATGGTTCCTTAGGTCGTATTTGATGGCCCATAACAAATTATGGCTATTCGGATCCGGGCGGCCCGGGCTCACTCGGAAGGCGTGGGATATAGCATACGAAAATATGGGAATCGGGCGGAATTCTAGTTTCTTGGCCGTAAAATGCAAAACAATGAGGAACGGTCATGGAAGAGTGGTAACTATGGTTCCTTAGATCGTATTTCATGGCCCGGAAAATATTTAGGTGATCGAGGTCCGGGGGCCCCCGCTCACTCGGAAGGCGTGGGCATATCACACGAAAATATGGGAATCAGGCGAAATTCTAGTTTTTTGGCCTGAAAATACAAAACATCGAGGAACGGTCATAGCGGGGCGGTGGCTATGGTTCCTTAGGTTGTATTTGATGGACCGAAAAAATTTAAGGCGATCCGAGTTTGGAGGGGCCCGACCCACTCGGAAGGCGGCACACGAAAATATGGTAATCGGTCTGAATTCTTGTTTTTTGGCCGTAAAACGCAAATAAATGAGGAACGGTCATGGCAGGGCGGTGACTATGGTTCCTTAGGTCATATGTGATGGACCGGAAAAATTTTAGGCGATCGGGGTCCGAGGGGCCGGGGCCCCCTCGAAAAGCGTGGGCTATAGCATACAAAAATATGGGAATCAGGCGGAATTATAGTTTTTTGGCCGTAAAACGTAAAACAATGAGAAATGGTCATGGAAAGGCGGTGACTATGGTTCTTTAGGTCATATTTGATGGCCTGGAAAAATTTTAGGCGATCCGAGTCTGGGCCGCCCGGACCCACACGGAAGGCGGAATTCTAGTTTCTTGGCCGTAAAATGCAACAAAACGAGGAACGGTCATGGCGGGGCAGTGATATGGTTCCTTAGGTCATATTTGATGGCCCAGAAATATTTAAGGCGATCGGGGTTAGGGGCCCGGGCCCACTCGGAAGGCGTGGGCTATAGCACCCAAAAATATGGGAATCAGGCGGAATTCTTTTTTTTTGGTTGTAAAACGCAAAAACCTTAGTAGAGGTCATGGCGGTGCAGTGACTATGGTTCCTTAGGTCATATTTGATGGCCAGGGAAAATTGTAGGCGATACGGGTCCGGGGGGGCCTGGCCAATGGGAAGGCGTGGGATATATCACACGAAAATATGGGAATCGGGCGAAATTCTAGTTTCTTGGCCGTAAAAACGCAAAACGATAAGGAACAGTCATGGTGGGGCGGTAACTATGGTTCGTTAGGTATTATTTGATAGCCCGTAAAAATTTTAGGCAATCAGGGTCCGGGGGCCCGGGCCTACTTAGAAGGCGTGGGCTATACGAAAATATGCAAATCGGGCGAAATTCTAGTTGTTTGTCCGTAAAACACAAAAAAACAAGGTGAGGTCATGGCAGGGCAGTATTTGATGGCCTGGAAAATGTTTAGGCGATCCGGGTCCGGGGGACCCAGCCCAATGGGAAGGCGTGGGCAATATATCACGAAAATATCGAAATCAGGCAGAATTCTAGTTTTTTGGCCGTAAAACGCAAAACAACCATGAACGGTCATGGTGAGGCGGTGACTATGGTTCTTTAGGTCGTATTTGATGACCCAAAAATTTTTTAGGCGATCCGAGTCCGGAGGGGCCGGCCCACTCGGAAGGCGTGGACTATAGCACACGAAAATATGGGAATCAGACGGAATTTAATTTTTTGGCCGTAAAACGCAAAAAATGAGGAACGATCATGGGGAAGCAGTAACTATGGTTCCTTAGATTGTATTTCATGTCCCGGAAAATTTTTAGGCAATCGGGGTCCGGGGCCCGCGACCACTCGGAAGGCGTGGGCATAGCACACAAAAATATGGGAATTTGGCGGAATTCTAGTTTTTTGGCCGGAAAAGGCAAAAGAAAAACGAGGAATGGTCGTGGCAAGGAAGTGACTATTATTCCTTAGGTCGTATTTGATGGCCCTAAACAATTGTAGGCGATCCGGTTCCGGGGGTCCTGGGCCCACTCGGAAGGCGTGGGCTATAGCACACGAATATATGGGAATCAGGCGGAATTCTAGTTTTTTTGATGTAAAACGCAAAATAACAAGGAGAGGTCATGGCGGGGTAGTGATTATCGTTCCTTAGGTCATATTTGATGGCCCGGAAAATTTTTAAGCGATCTCGGTTTGGGGGGCCCTGCCCACTGGGAAGGCGTGGGCTATATCACATGAAAATATGGGAATCTGGTGGAATTCTAGTTTTTTGGCCGTAAAGCGAAAAAGAAACAAGAAACGGTCATGGAAAGGCGGTGACTATGGTTCTTTAGATCGTATTTGATGGCCCGAAAAAATTTTAGGCGATCCGGGTTCAGGGGGCCCTGCCAACTGGGAAGGCGTGGGCTATATAATATGAAAATATGGGAATCAGGCGGAATTCTAGTTCTTTGGCCGTGAAATGCAAAAAAGTGAGGAACGGTCATGGAAAGACGGTGACTATTGTTCTTTATGTTTTATTTTATGGCCCGAAAATATTTAAGGCAATCCGGGTCTTGAGGGGCCTGGACCACTTAGAAGGCGGCACACGAAAATATGGTAATCGGGGTGAATTCTAGTTTTTTGGCCGTAAAACGCAAAACACTGAGGAACGGTCATGGTTCCTTAGGTCGTATTTGATGGCCTAGAAACATTTTAGGCGATCGGGGTCTGGGGGCCCTGGGCCCACTCGGAAGGTGTGGGCTATAGCACACGAAAATATGGGAATCGGGCGGAATTCTATGTGTTTTCCTGTAAAAAGCAAAAGATTGAGGAACGGTCATGGCAAGGCGGTGACTATGGTTATTTAGGTCATATTTGATGGCCCGAAAATATTTTAGGCAATCCGAGTCCAAGCGGCCCGAACCCACTCGGAAGGCATGGGATAGCATACAAAAATATGGGAATCGGGCAGAATTTTAGTTTCTTGGCTGTAAAACGCAAAAAACGAGGAAAGGTCATGGTGGAACGGTGACTATGGTTCCTTAGGTCGTATTTGATGGCCCGAAAAAATTGAAGGGGATCCGGGTTCGGAGGGGCCCGGCCTACTCGGAAGGCGGCACACGAAAATATGGGAATCGGGCAGATTCTAATTTTTTGGCCGGAAAATGCAAAAGAACTAGGAACGATCATGGCAGGCGGTGACTATTGTTCCTTAGGTCGTATTTGATGGCGCAAAAATTTTTTAGGGGATCCGGTTCCTGGGGGCCCGTGCCTACTCGGAAGGCATAGGCTATAGCACACGAAAATAAGGGAATCAAGCGGAATTCTAGTTTTTTGGTAGGAAAAAGCAAAAACAATGAGGAATGGTCATGGAGGGGAGGTGACTATGGTTCCTTATGTCATATTTGATGGCCCAAAAAATTTTTAGGCGATCCAGGTCTGGAAGGTCCCGACCCACTCGGAACGCGGCATACGAAAATATGGTAATCGGGCTGAATTCTTATTTTTTAGCCGTAAAATGCAAAACAACGAGGTACAGTCATGGTGGGGCGGTGACTACGGTTCCTTATGTCATATTTGATGGCCCGAAAAATATTAGGCGATCGGGGTCCGGGGGCCTCGGGCCCACTCGAAAGGCGTGGGCTATATCACACGAAAATATGAGAATCAGGCGGAATTCTAGTTTTTATCCGTAAAATGAAAAAAAAAGAGAAACGGTCATAGAGAGGTGGTGACTATGGTTCTTTAGATCGTATTTGATGGCCTGAAAAAATTTTAGGCGATCCGGGTTCAGGGGGCCCTGCCCACTGGGAAGGCGTGGGCTATATCACATGGAAATATGGGAATCAGGTGGAATTCTAGTTTTTTGGCCGTAAAATGCAAAACAACAAGGAACGCTCATGGCAAGACGGTGACTATGGTTCTTAGTTTTTATTTTATGGTCCGGAAATATTTATGGCAATTCGGGTCTTGAGGAGCCCGGCCCACTCAGAAGGCGGCACACGAAAATATGGCAATCGGGGTAAATTCTAGTTTTTTGGCCGTAAAATGCAAAACAATGAGGAACGGTCATGGTTCCTTAGGTCGTATTTGATGGCCTAGAAACATTTTAGGCGATCGGGGTCCGAGGGCCCCTGGGCCCACTCGAAGGCGTGGGCTATAGCACACGAAAATGTGAGAATCGGGCGGAATTCTATGTGTTTTGCCGTGAAACGCAAAAGAATGAGGAACGATCATGGCATGGCGGTGACTATGGTTCTTTAGGTCATATTTGGTGGCTCGAAAAATTTTTAGGCGATCCGAGTCCGGGCAGCCCGGACCCACTCTGAAGGCATGGGCTATAGCACACGAAAATATGGAAATCGGGCGGAATTTTAGTTTCTTGGCCGTAAAACACAAAACAAATGAGGAAAGGTCATGGTAGAACAGTGACTATGGTCCCTTAGGTCGTATTTGATTGCCCAGAAAACATTAAGGCGATCCGGGTTCGGAGGGGCCTGGCCTACTCGGAAGGCGGCACATAAAAATATGGGAATCGGGCGGAATTCTAGTGTTTTGGCGGGAAAATGAAAAAGAACTAGGAACGATCATGGCAGGGGCAGTGACTATGGTTCCTTGTATTTGATGGCACAGAAAAATTTTAGGGGATCCGGTTCCTGGGGGTCCGTGCCCACTCGGAAAGCGTGGGCTATAACACACGAAAATTTGGGAATCAGGCGGAATTCTAGTCTTTTCGGTCGGAAAAAGCAAAGAAAATGAGGAACGGTCATGGAGGGGCTGTGACTACTGTTCCTTATGTCGTATTTGATGGCCCGAAAATTTTTTAGGCGATCCAAGTCTGGTGGGGCCCGACCCACTCGGAACGCGACACACGAAAATATGGTAACCGGGCTGAATTCTAGTTTTTTGGCCGTAAAACGCAAAACAACGAGGTACGGTAATGGTGGAGCGGTGACTACGGTTCCTTATGTCGTATTTGATGGCCCGGAAAAATTTTAGGCGATCGGGGTCCGGGGGCCCTGGGCCCACTCGGAAGGCGTGGGATATAGAACACGAAAATATGGAAATCGGGCGGAATTGTAGTTCTTTGGCCATTAAACGCAAAACAACGAGGAACGGTCATGGAGGAGCGGTGACTTGGTTCCATATATCCTATTTGATGTCCCGAAAAAATTTTAGGTGACCATGGTCCGGGGGCCCCGGGCCCACTCGGAAGGCATGGGCTTATAGCACACAAAAATATTGGAATCGGGTAAAATTCTAGTTTTTTGGCCGTAAAACACAAAAAAACCAGGAGTGGTCATGGAATGGCAGTGAATATCATTCCTGAGGTCATATTTGATGGCCCAAAAAAATTTTAGGCGATCCGGGTTCGGGGGGCCCTACCCACTGGGAAGGCGTGGGCTATATCACACGAAAATATTGGAATCGGATGAAATTCTAGTTTTTTGACCATAAAAAGAAAAATAACGAGAAACTATAATGGCGAGGCAGTGAATATGGTTATTTAGATCGTATTTGATGGCCCGAAAAACTTTTAGGCGATCCGGGTTCGGGGGGCCCTGCCCACTGGGAAGGCGTGGGCTATATCACATGAAAATATGGGAATCAGGCGGAATTCTACTTTTTTGGCCGTAAAACGCAAAATACTGAGGAACAGTCATTGCAAGATGGTGATTATGGTTCATTAGGTTGTCTTTTATGGCCCGGAAAAATTTAAGGCAATCCGGGTCTTGAGGGGCCCGGCCCACTCATAAGGCGGCACACGAAAAGATGGTAATGGGGCTAAATTCTAGTGTTTTTGCCGTAAAACGCAAAACAATGAGGACCGGTCATGGTTCCTTAGGTCGTATTTGATGGCCTAGAAATAGTTTAGGCGATCGGGGTCCGGGGGGACCTGGGCCCACTCGGAAGGCGTGGGCTATAGCACATGAAAATATGGGAATCGGGCGGAATTCTATGTGTTTTGCAGTAAAACTCAAAAGAAAGAGGAACGGTCATGGCAAGGCGGTGACTATGGTTCTTTAGGTCATATTTGATGGCCCGAAAAAATTTTAGGCGATCCGAGTCCGGGCGGCCTGGACCCACTTGGAAGGCATGGGCATGGAAATCGGGCGGAATTCTAGTTTCTTGGCCGTAAAACGCAACAATACGGGGAAAGGTCATGGTGGAATGGTGACTATGGTTCCTTAGGTCATATTTGAAGGCCCAAAAAAATATAATGTGATCCGGGTTCGGAGGGGCCCGGCCTACTCGGAAAGCGGCACACGAAAATATGGAAATCGGGCAGAATTCTAGTTTTTTGGCCGGAAAAAGTAAAAGAACTAGGAACGATCAAGGCGGGGTGGTGACTATGGTTCCTTAGTTCGTATTTGATGGCATGGAAAAATTTTAGGGGATCCGGTTCCTGGGGCCCGTGCCTACTCGGAAGGCGTGGGCTATAGCACATGAAAATATGGGAAACGGGCGGAATTCTAGATGTTTTGGCCGGAAAAAGCAAAAACAACGAGGAACGGTCATGGAGGGGTGGTGACTATTGTTCCTTAGGTCATATTGGATGGCCCGGAAACATTGTAGGCGATCCGGTTACCCACTCAGAAGGCGTGGGCTATAGCACACGAAAATAGTGGAATCGGGCGGAATTGTAGTTTTTTGGCCGTAAAACGCAAAACAACGAGGAGCGGTCCTGGCGAGGTGGTGACCGTGGTTCCTTATGTCCTATTTGATGGCCCAGAAAAATTTTAGGCGACCATGGTCCGGGGGTCCCGGGCCCACTCGGAAGGCGTGGGCTATAGCACACAAAAATATGGGCATTTGGCGGAATTCTAGTTTTTTGGCCGAAAAATGCAAAACAACGAGGAACGGTCAAGGCGAGGCGGTGACTATTATTCCTTAGGTCGTATTGGATGGCCCGAAAAAATTGTAGGCGATCTGGTTTCGGGGGGCCCGGGCCCACACAGAAGGCGTGGGATATAGAACACGAAAATATGGGAATCAGGTGGAATTCTATTTTCTTGGCCGTAAAATGCAAAACAATGAGGAACGGTCATGGCGGGGCGGTGANAAACGGGCGCAATTCTAGTTGTTTGGCCGTAAAACACAAAACAGCCAGTAGAGGTCATGGCATGGCAGTGACTATCGTTCCTTAGGTCATATTCGATGGCCCGGAAAAAATTTAGGCGATCCGGGTTCGGGGGGCCCTGCCCACTAGGAAGGCGTGGGCTATATCACACGAAAATATTGGAATCGGGTGGAATTCTAGTTTTTTGACCGTAAAACACAAAATAACGAGAAACGATAATGGAGAGGTGGTGAATATGGTTATTTAGATCGTATTTGATGGCCCAAAAAAATTTTAGGCGATCCGGGTTCGGGGGGCCCTGCC
Source organism: Nicotiana otophora (assembly GCA_000715115.1). NCBI lineage: Eukaryota > Viridiplantae > Streptophyta > Magnoliopsida > Solanales > Solanaceae > Nicotiana > Nicotiana otophora. The sequence goes on from AWOL01S0101958.1 coordinate 26,874, forward strand.
CACTGGGAAGGCGTGGGCTATATCACATGAAAATATGGGAATCAGGCGGAATTCTAGTTTTTTGGCCGTAAAACGCAAAACAACGAGGAACGGTCATTGCAAGATGGTGACTATGGTGCTTTAGGTTGTCGTTTATGGCCCGAAAAAATTTAAGGCAATCCAGGTCTTGAGGGGCCCGGCCCACTCAGAAGGCGGCACACAAAAAGATGGTAATCGGGCTGAATTCTAGTTTTTTGGCCGAAAAGCGCAAAACAATGAGGAGCGGTCATGGTTCCTTAGGTTGTATTTGATGGACTAGAAACATTTTAGGCGATCGGGGTCCGGGGGGCCCGAGCCCACTCGTAAGGCGTGGGCTATAACATATGAAAATATGGGAATCGGGCGGAATTCTATGTATTTTGCAGTAAAATGCAAAAGAATGAGGAACGGTCATGGAAAGGCAGTGACTATGGTCCTTTAGGTCATATTTGATAGCCCGAAACAATTTTAGGCGATCCGAGTCCTGGCGGCCCGGTCCCACTTGGAAGGCATGGGCTATAGCACACGAAAATATGGGGATCCGGCGAAATTTTAGTTTCTTCGCCGTAAAACGCAAAAAAAGGGGAACGGTCATGGTGGAATGTTGACTATGGTTCCTTAGGTCGTATTTGATGGCCCGAAAAAATTTAAGGCGATCCGGGTTCGGAGGAGTCCAGCCTTCTCGGAAGGCGGCACACGAAAATATGGGAATCAGGCGGAATTCTAGTTTTTTGGCCGGAAAAAGCAAAAGAACTAGGAATGATCATGGCGGGGTGGTGACTATGGTTCCTTAGGTCGTATTTGATGGCCGGAACTAATTTAAGGGGATCTGGTTCCTGGGGGTCCGTGCCGACTCGGAAGGCGTGGGCTATAGCACACGAAAATATGGGAATCAGGCGGAATTCTAGTTTTTTTGGTCGGAAAAAGCAAAGAAAATGAGGAACGGTCATGGAGGGGCTGTGACTATGGTTCCTTATGTCGTATTTGATGTCCCGAAATTTTTTTAGGCGATCCAGGTCTGGAGGGGCCCAATCCACTCGGAACGCGGCACACGAAAATATGGTAATCGGGCTAAATTCTAGTTTTTTGGCCGTAAAATGCAAAACAACGAGGTACGGTCATGGTGAGGCGGTGACTACAGTTCCTTATGTCGTATTTGATGGCCCGGAAATATTTTAGGCGATCGGGGTCCGGGGGCCCGGGGGCCCACTCGGAAGGCGTGGGATATAGTACACGAAAATATGGGAATCAGGCGGAATTGTAGTTTTTTGGCCGTAAAATGCAAAACAACAAGGAACGGTCATGGTGGGGCGGTGACTTGGTTCCTTATATCCTATTTGATGGCACGGAAAAATTTTAGGCGATCCGGGTTCGGGGTGCCCTGCCCACTGGGAAAGCGTGGGCTATATCACACAAAAATATGAGAATCGCACGACATTCGAGATTTTTGGCTGTAAACCGCAAAGAATGAGGAACGATCATGGTGGAGCGGTAACTATGGTTCCTTAGATCGTATTTCATGGCCCAGCAAACTTTTAGGCGATCGGGGTCTGGGGGCCCGCTCCCACTCTAAGGCGTGGGCATAGCACACGAAAATATGGGATTCGGGAGGAATTCTAGTTTTTTGGCCAGAAAACGCAAAACAAAACGAGGAACGGTCATGGAGGGGAGGTTACTATTGTTCCTTAGGTCGTATTTGATGGCCCGGAAAAATTGTAGGCGATCCGGTTCCGGGGGGCTCGTGCCCACTCAAAAGGCGTGGGTTATAGCACACGAAAATAGTGGAATCAGGGGGAATCGTGGTTTTTTGGCCGTAAAATGCAAAACAACGAGGAACAGTCATGGCTGGGCGATGAATGTGGTTCTTTCTGTCCTATTTGATGGCCCGGAAAATTTTTAGGCGATCATAGTTCGGGGGCCCCGGGCCCACTCGAAAGGCATCGGCTATTGCACACGAAAATTTGGGAATCGGGCAAAATTCTAGTTTTTAGGCCGTAAAACACAAAAAAACGAGGAGAGTTCATGGAGGGGCAGTGACTATCATTCCTTAGGTCATATTAGATGGCCCGAAAAAATTTTAGGCGATCCGGGTTCGGGGGGCCCTGCCCACTTGGAAGGCGTGGGCTATATCACACGAAAATATTGGAATCAGGTGGAATTCTATTTTGTTGACCGTAAAACGCAAACTAATGAGAAACGATAATGGAGAGGCGGTGAATATAGTTAATTAGATCGTATTTGATGGCCCGAAAAAATTTTTAGGCGATCCGGGTTCGAGGGCATTGCCCACTGGGAAGGCGTGAGCTATATCACATGAAAATATGAGAATCAGGTGGAATTCTAGTTTTTTGGCCATAAAACGCAAAAAAATGAGGCACGGTCATTGCGAGATGGTGACTATGGTTCTTTAGGTTGTCGTTTATGGCCCGGAAAAATTTAAGGCAATCCGAGTCTTGAGGGGCCCGGCCCACTCATAAGGCGGCACACGAAAAGATGGTAATCGGGCTGAATTCTAGTTTTTTGGCCGTAAAACGCAAAACAATGAGGAACGGTCATGGTTCCTTAGATCGTATTTGATGGCCTAGAAACATGTTAGGCGATCGAGGTCCGGGAGGCCCGGGCCCACTCGGAAGGCGTGGGCTATAGCATATGAAAATATGGGAATCGGGCGGAATGCTATGTGTTTAGCAGTAAAACGCAAAAAAATGAGGAACGGTCATGGCAAGGCGATGACTATGGTTCTTTAGGTCATATTTGATGCCCCGAAAAAAATTTAGGCGATCTGAGTCTGGGCGGCCCGGACCCACTCGGAAGGCATGGGCTATAGCACACGAAAATATGGAAATCGGGCGGAATTCTAGTTTCTTGGCCGTAAAATGCAAAAAACGGGGAAAGGTCATGGTAGAATGGTGACTATGGTTCCTTAGGTCGTATTGGATGGCCCGGAAAAATTTAAGGCGATCCGGGTTTGGAGGGGCCCGGCCTACTCGGAAGGCGGCACACGAAAATATGGGAATCGGGCAGAATTCTAGTTTTTTTGCCGGAAAAAGCAAAAGAACTAGGAACGATCATGGTGGGGCGGTGACTATGGTTCCTTAGGTTGTATTTGACGGCGCGAAAAAATTTTAGGGGATCCGGTTCATAGGGGCCGGTGCCCACTCGGAAGGCGTGGGCAATAGCACACGAAAATATGGGAATCGGGCAAAATTCTAGTTTTATTGCCGAAAAAAGCAAAAACAATGAGTAACGGTCATGGAGGGGCGATGACTATTGTTCCTTAGGTCGTATTCGATGGCCCAGAAAAATTGTAGGCGATCCGGTTCCTAGGGGCCCATGCCCACTCAGAAGGCGTGGGCTATAACACACGAAAATAGTGGAATCGGGCGGAATTGTAGTTTTTTGGCCGTAAAACGCAAAATAACGAGGAACGGTCATGGCGGGGCGGTGACTGTGGTTCCTTATGTCCTATTTGATGGCCCCAGAAAAATTTTAGGCGACCATGGTCTGGGGGCCCCGGGCCCACTCAGAAGGCGTGGGCTATAGCACACGAAAATATGGGAATCGGGCGAAATTCTAGTTATTTGGCCGTAAAACACAAAAAAAACATGCGAGGTCATGGCATGGCAGTGACTATCATTCCTTAGGTCATATGTGATGGCCCAAAAAAAGTTTAGGCGATCCGGGTTCGGGGGGCCCTGCACACTGGGAAGGCGTGGGCTATATCACACGAAAATATTAGAATCAGGTGGAGTTCTAGTTTTTTGACCGTAAAACGCAAAATAACGAGAAACGTTAATGGCGAGGTGGTGAATAAGGTTCTTTAGATCATATTTGATGGCACGAAAAAATTTTAGGCGATCCGGGTTCGGGGGGCCCTGCCCACTGGGAAGGCGTGGGCTATATCACATGAAAATATGGGAATCAGGCGGAATTCTAGTTTTTTGGTCGTAAAACGCAAAAGAACGAGGAACGGTCATTGCAAGATGGTGACTATGGTTCTTTAGGTTGTCGTTTATGGCCCGGAAATATTTAAGCCAATCCGGGTCTTGAGGGGCCCGGCCCACTTAGAAGGCGGCACACGAAAAGATGGTAATCAGGCTGAATTCTAGTTTTTTGGCCGTAAAACGCAAAACAATGAGGAACGGTTATGGTTCCTTAGGTCGTATTTGATGGCCTAGAAAGATTTTAGGCGATCAGGGTCCAGAGGGCCCGGGCCCACTCGGAAGGCGTGGGCTATAGCACATGACATAAGGGAATCGGGCGGAATTCTATGTGTTTTGCAGTAAAACGCAAAAGAATGACGAACGGTCATGGCAAGGCAGTGACTATGGTTCTTTAGGTCATATTTGATGGCCCGAAAAAATTATAGGCGATCCGAGTCCGGGCGGCCCGGACCCACTCGGAAGGCATGGGCTATAGCACACGAAAATATGGGAATCGGGCGGAATTCTAGTTTCTATGCAGTAAAATGCAAAAAAACGGGGAAAGGTCTTGGTGGAATGTTGACTATGGTTCCTTAGGTCGTATTTGATGGCCCGGAAATATTTAAGGCGATCTGGGTTCGGAGGGGCCCAGCCTACTCGAAAAGTGGCACACTAATATGGGAATCGGGCGGAATTCTAGTTTTTTGGCCGGAAAAAGCAAAAGAACTAGGAACGATCATGGCGGGGCGGTGACTATGGTTCCTTAGGTCGTATTTGATGGCCGGAAATATTTTAAGGAGATCCAGGTCTGGAGGGGCCCGACCCACTCGGAATGCAACATGACCTTTCCATGTTTTTCTGTGTTTTACGGCAAAAAAATAGAATTCCGCCCGATTCCCATATTTTAGTGTGCCATAGCCCACGTCTTCCGAGTGGGACCGGCTCCCCCAGACCCGGATAGCCTTTAAACTTTTCGGCCCATAAAATACGACCTAAGGAACCATAGTCACTGCCCGCCATGACCGTTCCTCATTTTTATGCGTTTTACGACCAAAAATCTAGAATTTCACCCAATTCGCATATTTTCGTGTGCTATAGCCAACGCCTTTTGAATGGGCCCGGACTCCCCGGACCTCGATTGCCTAAGATTTTTTCGTGGCATCAAATACGACCTAAGGTACCATAGTCATCGCTCTGCCA
>AWOL01S0101958.1:34169-47871 GCA_000715115.1 Nicotiana otophora
GGGACCACTTGGAAGGCGTGGGCTATAGCACACGAAAATACGAGAATCGGGCGGAATACTAGTTTTTTGGCCGTATAATGCAAAAAATGAGCAAGGATCATGGCGGGGCGGTGACTATGGTTCCTTAGGTCGTATTTGATGGCCGGAAATATTTTAAGGAGATCCAGGTCTGGAGGGGCCCGACCCACTCGGAATGCAGCATGACCTTTCCATGTTTTTCTGTGTTTTACGGCCAAAAAATAGAATTCCGCCCGATTCCCATATTTTAGTGTGCTATAGCCCACGTCTTCCGAGTGGGACCGGCTCCCCCAGACCCGGATCGCCTTAAAATTTTTCGGGCCATAAAATACGACCTAAGGAACCATAGTCACTGCCCGCCATGACCGTTCCTCGTTTTTATGCGTTTTACGACCAAAAATCTAGAATTTCGCTCAATTCGCATATTTTCGTGTGCTATAGCCAACGCCTTTCGAATGGGCCCGGACTCCCCGGACCTCGATTGCCTAAAATTTTTTCGTGGCATCAAATACGACCTAAGGTACCATAGTCATCGCTCTGCCATGACCATTCCTCGTTTTTGTGCGTTTTACGGCCAAAAAAATAGAATTCTGCCCGATTCCAATATTTGCGAGTGCTATAGCCCACGCCTTCCTAGTGGGCAGGGCCCCCCGGACCCCGATCGCCTAAAATTTTTTCGGGCTACCAAATACAACCTAAGGAACCATAGTCACCTCCCCGCCATGATCTTTACTCATTTTTTGAGTTTTACGGCCAAAGAACTAGAATTCCACGCGATTCCCATATTTTCGTGTGCTATAGCCCACGCCTTCCTAGTGGGCAGGGCCCCTCGGACCCCAATCTCCTAAAATTTTTGCGGGCCACAAAATACAACAAAAGGAACCATAGTCACCGCCCCGCCATGACCTTTCCTCATTTTTTTTGCGTTTACGGCCAAAAAACTAGAATTCCGCCCGATTCCCATATTTTAGTGTGCTATAGCCCACGTCTTCCGAGTGGGACCGGATACCCCAGAGCCGGATCGCCTTAAAATTTTTTGGGCCATAAAATACGACCTAAGGAACCATAGTCACTGCCCTCCATGACCGTTCCTCGTTTTTATGCGTTTCACGGCCAAAAATCTAGCATTTCGCCCAATTCGCATATTTTCGTGTGCTATAGCCAACGCCTTTCGAATGGGCCCGGACCTCCCGGACCTCGATCGCCTAAAATTTTTTCAGGCCATCAAATATGACCTAAGGTACCATATTCATCGCCCTGCCATGACCGTTCCTCGTTTTTGTGCGTTTTACGGCCAAAAATATAGAATTCTGCCCGATTCCAATATTTTCGAGTGCTATAGCCCACGCCTTCCTAGTGGGTAGGGCCCCTCGGACCCCGATCGCCTAAAATTTTTTCGGGCTACCAAATACAACCTAAGGAACCATAGTCACCTCCCCGCCATGACCTTTACTCATTTTTTGAGTTTTACGGCTAAAGAAATAGAATTCCGTGCGATTCCCATATTTTCGTGTGCTATAGCCCACGCCTTCCTAGTGGGCAGGGCCCCTCGGACCCCAATCTCCTAAACTTTTTGCGGGCCACAAAATACAACCAAAGGAACCATAGTCACTGCCCCGCCATGACCTTTCCTCATTTCTTTGCGTTTATGGCCAAAAAACTAGAATTCCGCCCGATTCCCATATTTTAGTGTGCTATAGCCCACGTCTTCCGAGTGGGACCGGATCCCCCAGACCCGGATCGCCTTAAAATTGTCCGGGCCATAAAATATGACCTAAGGCACCATAGTCACTGCCCGCCATGACCGTTCCTCATTTTTATGCGTTTTACGGCCAAACACTTTGAATTTTGCCCAATTCGCATATTGTCGTGTGCTATAGCCAACGCCTTTCGAATGGGCCCGGACCCCCTGGACCTCGATCGCCTAAAATTTTTTTGGGCCATCAGATACGACCTAAGGTGCCATAGTCATTCCCCCGCCATGACCGTTCCTCGTTTTTGTGCGTTTTACTGCCAAAAAAATAGAATTCTGCCCGATTCCAATTTTTTCGTGTGCTATAGCCCACGCCTTCCTAGTGGGCAGGGCCCCCCGGACCCCCATCGCCTAAAATTTTTTCGGGCTACCAAATACAACCTAAGGAACCATAGTCACCTCCCCGCCATGACCTTTACTCATTTTTTGAGTTTTACGGCTAAAGAAATAGAATTCCGTGCGATTCCCATATTTTCGTGTGCTATAGCCCACGCCTTCCTAGTGGGCAGGGCCCCTCGGACCCCAATCTCCTAAACTTTTTGCGGGCCACAAAATACAACCAAAGGAACCATAGTCACCGCCCCGCCATGACCTTTCCTCATTTCTTTGCGTTTATGGCCAAAAAACTAGAATTCCGCCCGATTCCCATATTTTAGTGTGCTATAGCCCACGTCTTCCGAGTGGGACCGGATCCCCCAGACCCGGATCGCCTTAAAATTGTCCGGGCCATAAAATATGACCTAAGGCACCATAGTCACTGCCCGCCATGACCGTTCCTCATTTTTATGCGTTTTACGGCCAAACACTTTGAATTTTGCCCAATTCGCATATTGTCGTGTGCTATAGCCAACGCCTTTCGAATGGGCCCGGACCCCCTGGACCTCGATCGCCTAAAATTTTTTTGGGCCATCAGATACGACCTAAGGTGCCATAGTCATTCCCCCGCCATGACCGTTCCTCGTTTTTGTGCGTTTTACTGCCAAAAAAATAGAATTCTGCCCGATTCCAATTTTTTCGTGTGCTATAGCCCACGCCTTCCTAGTGGGCAGGGCCCCCCGGACCCCCATCTCCTAAAATTTTTTCGGGCTACCAAATACAACCTAAGGAACCATAGTCACCTCCCCGCCATGACCTTTACTCATTTTTTGAGTTTTACGGCTAAAGAAATAGAATTCCGTGCGATTCCCATATTTTCGTGTGCTATAGCCCACGCCTTCCTAGTGGGCAGGGCCCCTCGGACCCCAATCTCCTAAACTTTTTGCGGGCCACAAAATACAACCAAAGGAACCATAGTCACCGCCCCGCCATGACCTTTCCTCATTTCTTTGCGTTTATGGCCAAAAAACTAGAATTCCGCCCGATTCCCATATTTTAGTGTGCTATAGCCCACGTCTTCCGAGTGGGACCGGATCCCCCAGACCCGGATCGCCTTAAAATTGTCCGGGCCATAAAATATGACCTAAGGCACCATAGTCACTGCCCGCCATGACCGTTCCTCATTTTTATGCGTTTTACGGCCAAACACTTTGAATTTTGCCCAATTCGCATATTGTCGTGTGCTATAGCCAACGCCTTTCGAATGGGCCCGGACCCCCTGGACCTCGATCGCCTAAAATTTTTTTGGGCCATCAGATACGACCTAAGGTGCCATAGTCATTCCCCCGCCATGACCGTTCCTCGTTTTTGTGCGTTTTACTGCCAAAAAAATAGAATTCTGCCCGATTCCAATTTTTTCGTGTGCTATAGCCCACGCCTTCCTAGTGGGCAGGGCCCCCCGGACCCCCATCTCCTAAAATTTTTTCGGGCTACCAAATACAACCTAAGGAACCATAGTCACCTCCCCGCCATGACCTTTACTCATTTTTTGAGTTTTACGGCTAAAGAAATAGAATTCCGTGCGATTCCCATATTTTCGTGTGCTATAGCCCACGCCTTCCTAGTGGGCAGGGCCCCTCGGACCCCAATCTCCTAAACTTTTTGCGGGCCACAAAATACAACCAAAGGAACCATAGTCACCGCCCCGCCATGACCTTTCCTCATTTTGTTGCGTTTACGGCCAAAAAACTAGAATTCCGCCTGATTCCCATATTTTAGTGTGCTATAGCCCACGTCTTCCGAGTGGGACCGGATCCCCAGACCCGGATCGCCTTAAAATTTTTCGGGCCATAAATTACGACCTAAGGCACCATAGTCACTGCCCGCCATGACCGTTCCTCATTCTTATGCGTTTTACGGCCAAAATTCTTGAATTTTTCCCAATTCGCATATTTTCGTGTGCTATAGCCAACACCTTTCGAATGGGCCCGGACCCCCTGGACCTCGATCGCCTAAAATTTTTTCGGGCCATCAAATACGACCTAAGGTGCCATAGTCATCGCCCCGCCATGACCGTTCCTCGTTTTTGTGCGTTTTACGGCCAAAAAAATAGAATTCTGCCCGATTCCAATCTTTTCGTGTGCTATAACCCACGCCTTCCTAGTGGGCAGGGCCCCCCGGACCCCCATCGCCTAAAATTTTTCGGGCTACCAAATACAACCTAAGGAACCATAGTCACCTCCCCGCCATGACCTTTACTCATATTTTGAGTTTTACGGCCAAAGAACTAGAATTCCGCGCGATTCCCATATTTTCGTGTGCTATAGCCTACGCCTTCCTAGTGGGCACGGCCCCTCGGACCCCAATCTCCTAAAATGTTGCGGGCCACAAAATACAACCTAAGGAACCATAGTCACCGCCCCGCCATGACCTTTCCTTATTTTTTTGCGTTTACGGCCAAAAACCTGGAATTCCGCTCGATTCCCATATTTTTGTGTGCTACAACCCACGCCTTCCGAGAGGGCCCAGAACCCCCCGGACTCCAATCGCCTAATATTTTTCCGGTCCATCAAATACAACCTAAGGAACCAAAGTCACCGCCCCGCCATGACCTTTCCACATTGTGTTTGCGTTATGCAGCCAAAAAACAAGAATTCCGCCTGATTCCCATATTTTAGTGTGCTAATAGCCCACGCCTTCCGAGTGGGCCCGAACCCCGATCACCAAAAACTTTCCCAGCCATCAAATACGACCTAAGGAACCATAGTCACCGCCCCACCATGACCGTTTCTCGTTTGTTTGCGTTTTAAAGCCAAAAAACTAAAATTCCGCCCGATTCTCATATTTTCGTGTGCTATAGCCCACGCCTTCCGAGTGGGCCCGGGCCCCCCGGACCCGGATCACCTTAAAATTTTTTGGGCCATAGCATATGTCCGAAGAAACCATAGTCACTGTCCCGCCATGACCGTTTCTTGGTTTTATGCGTTTTACGGCCAAAAATCTCAAATTTCGCTCGATTCCCATATTTTCGTGTGCTATAGCCCAAGCCTTCCGAGTGGGCCCGGATCACCCGGACCTCGATCGCCTAAAATTTTTCCGGGCCATCAAATATAACCTAAGGTACCATAGTCATCGACCTGCCATGACCGTTTCTCATTTTTATGCGTTTTACGGCCATAAAAGTAGAATTCCGCCCGATTCCCATATTTTCGTGTATTGTAGCCCACGCCTTCCTAGTTGGCAGGGCCCCTCGGATCCCGATCGCCTAAAATTTTTCCGGGCTGTCAAATACGACCTAAGGAACCATAGTCACTGCCCTGCGATGACCTTTCCTCATTTGTTTGCGTTATACAGTCAAAAAACAAGAATTCCGCATGATTCCCATATTTTAGTGTGCTAATAGCCCACGCCTTCCAAGTGGGCCCAGACCCCGATCGCCTAAAATTTTTCTGGGCCATCAAATACGACCTAAGGTACCATAGTCATTGCCCCGCCATGATTGTTCCTCGTTTTTTGTGCGAATTACGGCCAAAACACTAGAATTCTGCCCGATTCCCACATTTTCGTGTGCTATAGCCCACGCCTTCCTAGTGGGCAGGGCCCCCGGATCCCGATCGCCTAAAATTTTTCCGGGCTGTCAAATACGACCTAAGGAACCATAGTCACCGCCCCACCATGACCTTTCCTCGTTTTTTGCATTTTACGGCCAAAAAACTAGAATTTCATCCGATTACCATATTTTCGTGTGCCTCCTTCCGAGTGGGCCGGGGGCCCTCCAGACCTGGATAGCCATAAATTTTTTCGGGCCATCAAATACGACCTAAGGAACTATAGTTACCGCCCCGCCATGATCGTTCCTCGTTATTTGGGTTTTACGGCCAAAAAACTAGAATTTCATCCGATTACCATATTTTCGTGTGCCTCCTTCCGAGTGGGCCGGGGGCCCTCCAGACCTGGATAGCCATAAATTTTTTCGGGCCATCAAATACGACCTAAGGAACTATAGTTACCGCCCCGCCATGATCGTTCCTCGTTATTTGTGTTTTACGGCCAAAAAACTAGAATTTCGCCCGATTCCCATATTTTCGTGTGCTATATAATCCACGCCTTCCGAGGGGGCCCGGGCCCACCGGAACCGGATCGCCTAAAATTTTATGGAATATCAAATAAGACCTAAGGAACCATAGTCACCGCCCCGCCATTACCTTTCCTCGTTATTTGCATTTTTCGGCAAAAATAATTAGAATTCCGCCCGATTACCATATTTTCTTTTGCCTCCTTTCGAGTGGGTCGGGTCCCTCCGGATCCGGATCCGGATCACCTTAAATTCCTCCGGGCCATCCAATACGACCTAAACCGCCCCGCCATGACCTTTCCTCGTTTTTTGGATTTTACGGCCAAAAAACTAGAATTCTGCCCGATTACCATATTTTCGTGTGCCTCCTTCCGAGTGGGCCGGGGCCCCTCCGGACACAGATAGCCATAATTTTTTTTGGGCCATCAAATACGACCTAAGGAACCATAGTTACCGCCCCGCGATGATCGTTCCTAATTATTTGCGTTTCACGGCCAAAAATTAGAATTTCTCCCGATTCCCATATTTTCGTGTGCTATAGTCCATGCCTTCCGAGTGGGCCCGGGCCCACCGGACCCGGATCGCCTAAAAGTTTTTGGAACATCAAATAAAACCTAAGGAACCATAGTCACCGCCCCGCCATGACCTTTCCTCATTATTTGCATTTTTCGACAAAATAATTAGAATTCTGCACGATTACCATATTTTCTTTTGTCGCCTTCCGAGTGGGTCGGGCCCCTCCGGATCCGAATCGCCTTAAATTTTTTCGGGCCATCAAATACGACCTAAGGAACCATAGTCACCTCCCCGCCATGACCATTCCTCGTTTTTTGCATTTTACCGTCAAGAAACTAGAATTCCGCCCAATTCCCATATCTTTGTGTGCTATAGTCCACGCCTTCCGAGTGCGCCGGGGCCCTCCGGACCCGGATCGCCTAAAATTTTTCTGGGCCATCAAATACGACCTAAGTAACCATTGTCACTGCCCTGCCATGAACAGTGCTCATTTATTTGCGTTTTACGGCCAAAACAACTAGAATTCCGCCCGATTACAATATTTTCTTGTGCCGCCTTCCGAGTGGGTCGGGCCCTTCCGGATTCGGATAGCCTTAAACTTTTTTGGGCCGTCGAATACGACCTCAGGAACCATAGTCACGACCCTTCCATGACCAGTTCTCATTTTTTTGCCTTTTACGGCAAAACAATAGAATTTCACCTGATTCCCACACTTTCGTGTGCTATAGCCCACGCCTTCCAAGTGGGCTCGGGCCCCGGACCCCGATCGCCTAAAAAAATTTTAGGCCATGAAATACGACCTAAGGAACCATAGTTACCACCCCGCCATGACCATTCCTCGTTTGTTTGCGTTTTACGGCCAAAAAACTATAATTCCGCTCGATTGCCATATTTTCGTGTGCTATAGCCCATGCCTTCCGAGTGGGCCCGGGCCCCCCGAACCCGGATCACCTCAAATATTTTTGGGCCATAAATTATGACCTAAGGAACCATAGTCACAGCCCCGCCATGACTATTCTTCATTTGTTTGCATTTTATGAAAAAAAAACGAGAATTCTGCCCGATTCCCATATTTTCGTGTGCTATTGCTCACGCCATCCCAGTGGGCAGGGCCCCCCGGACCCCGATCTCCTAAAATTTTTCTTGGCATCCAAATACGACCTAAGGAACCATAGTCACCACCCCGCCATGAACTATCCTCGTTATTTTTGCATTTTACGGCAAACAAACTAGCATTCCGCCTGATTTCCATATTTTCGTACGCTATAGCCCATGCTTTCCGAGTGGGCCCAGGCCCTCCTCACCCGGATCGCTTAAAATTTTTCCATCCATCAAATAGGACCTAAGGAACCATACTCATTGCCCTGCCATAATCGTTCCTCATTCGTTTGTGTTATACGGCCTAAAAACTAGAATTCCGCCCGATTCCCATATATTAGTGTGCAATTGCCCACGCCTTCAGAGTAGGCCCGGACGCCCGGATCCCGATCGCCTAAAACTTTTCCGGGCCATCAAATACGACCTAAGGAACCATATTCACCGCCAAACCATGACCATTTCTCTTTCATTTGCATTTTACAGCAAAATAACTAGAATTCCGCCCGATTTTCATATTTTCGTGTGTTATAGCCCACGCCTTCCGAGTGGGCCCGAGTTCCCCGGACCCCGGTCGCCTAAAATTTTTTCGGGCCATATAATACGACCTAAGGAACCATAGTCTCCACCCTGCCAGGACCGTTCCTCGTGTTTTTGCGTTTTACAGCCAAAAAGTAGAATTCCGCCCGATTCCCATATTTTCGTGTGCTATAGCTCACGCCTTCCCAGTGGGCAGGGCCTTCGGACCCCGATCGCCTAAATGTTTTCTGGGAAGCCAAATACGACCTAAGGAACCATAGTCACCACCCCGCCATGACCTATCCTCGTTATTTTTGCATTTTACGGCAAAAAAACTAGAATTCTGCCTTATTCCCATATTTTCGTATGCTATAGCCCATGCCTTCCGAGTGGGCCCAGGCCCTCCTGACCCGGATCGCTTAAAATTTTTCCGTCCATCAAATAGGACCTAAGGAACCATACTCATTGCCCCGCCATAATCTTTCCTCATTCGTTTATGTTATACGGCCTAAAAACTAAAATTCCGCCTGATTCCCATATTTTAGTGTGCAATTGCCCATGCCTTCAGAGTAGGCCCGGACGCCCGGATCCCGATCGCCTAAAACTTTTTCGGGCCATCAAATACGACCTAAGGAAGCATATTCACCGCCCCACCATGACCATTCCTCTTTCGTTTGCGTTTTACAGCAAAATAATTAGAATTTCGCCCGATTTTCATATTTTCGTGTGCTATAGCCCACGCCTTCCGAGTGGGCCCGAGCCCCTAGACCCCGGTCGCCGCCCTGCCAGGACCGTTCCTCGTGTTTTTGCGTTTTATGGCCAAAAAGTAGAATTATGCCCAATTCCTATATTTTCGTGTGCTATATAGCCCACGCCTTCCGAGTGGACCCGACCCCCCGGACCCAGATCGCCTAAAAGTTTTTCGGGCCATCCAATTCAACCTAAGGTACCATAGTTACCCCTCCTCCATGATCGTTCCTCATTGTTTTTGCCTTTTATGGCCAAAAAACAAGAATTCTGTCTGATTCCCATATTTTCTTGTGCAATAGCCCACACCTTCCCAGTGGGCAGGGCTCCCCTGTCCTGGATCACCTAAAATTTTTCGGGCCATCAAATAAGACCTCAGAAACCGTACTCATCGCCCCGCCATAATCGTTTCTCATTCTTTTGCGTTATACGGCCAAAAAACTAGAATTCCGCCCGATTCCCATATTTTAGTGTGCAATTTGCCCATGCCTTCCGAGTGCGCCCGGACCCCCGGAACCCGATCGCCTAAAATTTTTCCGGGCCATCAAATACGAGCTAAGGAACCATAGTCACCACCCCGCCATGAACATTCCTTGTTTGTTTGCGTTTTTCAGCCAAATAACTAGAATTCCGCCCGATTTCCATATTTTCGTATACTATAGCCCATGCCTTCCGAGTGGGCCCATCCCTCCCGACCTAGATCGCTTAAAATTTTCCGGGCCATCAAATAGGACCTAAGAAACCATACTCATCGCCCTGCCATAATCTTTCCTCATTCGTTTGCATTATTCGGCCAAAAAACTAGAATTTCGCCCGATTACCATATTTTAGTGTGCAATTGCCCACACCTTCAGAGTAGGCCCGGACGCCCGGATCCCGATTGCCTAAAACTTTTCCGGGCCATCAAATACGACCTAAGGAACCATATTCACCGCCCACCATGACCATTCCTCATTCGTTTTCGTTTTACAGCCAAATAACTAGAATTCCGCCCGATTTTCATATTTTCGTGTCTATAGCCCACGCCTTCCGAGTGGGCCCGAGACCCCCGGACCCCGGTCGCCAAAAAACTTTTCGGGCCATATAATACGACCTAAGGAACCATAGTCGCTGCCCTTCCAGGACCGTTCCTCGTGTTTTTGCGTTTTATGGCCAAAAAGTAGAATTCCGCCCAATTCCTATATTTTCATGTGCTATATAGCCCACGCCTTCCGAGTGGGCCCGACCACCAGACCCAGATCGCATAAAATTTTTTAGGGCCATCATATTCAACCTAAGGTACCATAGTTACCCCTCCTCCATGACAATTCTCGTTGGTGTTGCGTTTTACGGCCAAAAAACTAGAATTCTGACCGATTCCCATATTTTCGTGTGCAATAGCCCACGCCTTCCCAGTGGGCAGGGCTCCCCTAACCCGGATCACCTAAAAATTTTCTAGGCCATGTAATACGACCTAAGGAACCATAGTCAACGCTCCGCCATAATCGTTTCTTATTCTTTTGCGTTATACGGCTAAAAAACTAGAATTCCGCCCGATTTCCATATTTTAGTATGCTATAGCCCACCCCTTCCGAGTGGGCCCGGACCCCGATCGCCTAATATTTTTCCGGGCCATAAAATATGACCTAATGAACCATATTAAACACCCCGCCATTACCGTTACACATTGTTTTGTGTTTTACGGCCAAAATACTAGAATTCCGCCCGATTACCTTATTTTCATGTGCTTCCTTCCAAGTAGGTCGGGCCCCTCCGAACCCGTATTGCCTTAAATTTTTCAGGGCCATCAAATACGACCTAAGGAACCAAAGTCACCGTCCAGCCATGACCGTTCCTCATTTTTGTGCATTTTACGGCCAAATAACTAGATTTCCGCCCGATTCCCATATTTTCGTGTGCTACGCCCACCCCTTCCGAGTGGGCCCGGCCCCTAACCCGGATCGGCTAAAATATTTTCGGGCCATCAAATACGACCTAAAGAACTGTTGTCACCGCCCCGCCATGACCGTTCATCAGTGTTTTGCGTTTTACAGCCAAAAAACTAGAATTCAACCTGATTCCCATATTTTCGTGTGCTATAGCCCACGCCTTCCGAGTGGGCCCGAGGCCCCCGGACCCGGATCATCTAAAAAGGTTTTGGGCCATCAAATACGACCTAAAGAACCGTAGTCACCATCCCGTCCTGACCGTTCCTCATTTTGTTTCGTTTTACGGCCAAAAATAATATTTCTGCCCGATTAACATATTTTCGTGTGCCTCCTTCCGAGTAGGCAGGGCCCCTCTGGACCCGGATCGCTTTTATATATTTCTAGGCCAACAAATACGACCTAAGGAACCATAGTCACTACCCCACCATGGACGTTCCTCATTTGTTTACGTTTTAGGGCCAAAACACTAGAATTCCGCCCGATTCCCATATTTTTGTGTGCTATAGCCCCGCCTCCGAGTGGGCCCAGGCCCCCCAGACATCGATCGCCTAACATTTTTCTGAGCTATCATATACGACCTAAGGTACCATAGTCATCGCCCCGCTATGATAGCCCATGCCTTCCTAGTGGACAGGGCCCCCCGGACCCCGATTGCCTAAATTTTTTCGGGGCTACCAAATACGACCTAAGGAACCATAGTCACCGCCCCACCATGACCTTTCCTTGTTTTTTTGCGTTTTCGGCCAAAACACTAGAATTCCGCCCGATTCCCATATTTTTGTGTGCTACAACCCACGCCTTCCGAGAGGGCCCATACCCGTCGGACCCCGATCGCCTTAAATTTTTCCGGGCCATCACATATGACCTAAGGAACCATAGTCACTGCTCGCCATGACCTTTCCTCATTTTTGCGTTATACTGCCAAAAAACTAGAATTCCACCCGATTTCCATATTTTAGTGTGCTATAATAGCCCACCCCTTCCGAGTGGGCCCGGACCCCGATCGCCTAAAACTTTTTTGGGCCATCAAATTCGACCTAAGGAACCATAGTTATTGCCACACCTTGACCATTCCTCATTTGTTTGCGTTTTACAGCAAAAAAACTATAATTCCACCCGATTCCCATATTTTCGTGTGCTATAGCCCATGCCTTCCGAGTGGTCCCGGGCCCCCCCGACCTAGATCGCCTAAAAGTTTTTCGGGCCATAGAATACGACCTAAGGAACCGTAGTCACCACCCCGCCATGACTATTCCTCCTTTTGTTTCGTTTTACGACCAAAAACTATAATTCCGCGCGATTAGAATATTTTCGTGTGCCTCCTTCCGAGTGGGCCGGGCCCCTCCGGACCCGGATCGCCTTAAATTTTTTTGGGTTATCAAATACAACCTAAGGAACCATAGTCACCGCCCCGCCATGACCGTTCCTCGTTTGTTTGTGTTTTACGGCCAAAAAACTAGAATTCCGCCTGATTCCCATATGTTTGTGTGCTATAGCCCACGCCTTCCGAGTGGGCCGGGTCACGGACCCGGATCGCCTTAAAATTTTTTGGGCCATAGAATATGACCTAAGGAACCATAGTCATAGCCCCTCCATGACCGTTCCTTGTTTTTATNGCCATGACCGTTCCTCGTTTTTATGCATTTTACGGCCAAACAAACTAAAATTCCGCCCGATTCCCATATTTTTGTGTGCTATAGCCCACGCCTTCCCAGTTGGCAGGGTTCCCCGGACCCCGATCACGTAAAATTTTTTCGGGCCATCAAATACGACCTAAGGTACCATATTAATCGCCCTAATATGATCTTTCCATGTTTGTTTGCGTTTAACGGCCAATAAACTAGAATTCCGCCCGATTCCCATATTTTCGTGTGCTATAGACCACTCCTTCCTATTGGACAGGGCCCCCCGGAGCCCGATCGCCAAAATTTTTTTCGGGCCATCAAATATGACCTAAGGAACCATAGTCACCGCCCCGCCGTGTCCTTTCCTTGTTTTTTTGCGTTTACGGCCAAAAAACTAGAATTTCGCCAGATTCCCATATTTTCGTGTGCTACAACCCACTTCTTCCTAGAGGGCCCAGACCCGCCGGACCTCGATCGCCTAAATATTTTCTGGGCCATCAAATACGACGTAAGGAACCATAGTCACCGCCCCTCCATGACCATTCCTCATGTTTTTGCGTTATAAAGCCAAAATTTTCGTGTGCTTCCTTCCGTGTGGGCCAGGCCCCTTCGGACCCGGATCTCCTTAAATTTTTCCTTGCCATCAAATACGACCTAAGGAATCATAGTCACATCCACTCCATGACCATTTATTATTTTTTTGCATTTTATAGCCAAAAAAGTAGAATTCCGCTTGATTCCCATATTTTCGTGTGCTATACGCCTTCCGAGTGTGCCTGGCCCCCAGACCCGGATCGCCTAAATATTTTCCAGGGCATCAAACACGACCTAAGGAGCCATATTCACTACCCCTCTATGATAGTTCCTCGTGTTTTGCGTTTTACGGCCAAAAAACTAGAATTCAGCCCGATTCCTATATTTTCGTGTGCTATAACCCACCCCTTAATAGTGGGCAGGGCCCCCCGGACCCGGATCGCCTTAAATATTTTCGGGCCATCACATACGACCTAAGGTACCACAGTCACCGCCCCGCCATGACCATTCCTCGTGTTCTTGCGTTTTACGGCCAAAAAACTAGAATTCCGCCTCATTCCTATATTTTCATGTGCTA